>JAIPRL010010814.1:0-14690 GCA_025469235.1 Pemphigus obesinymphae
TGATGTATTATACTTTTACGGGACATACGGGACAAGAATTTCATAATACGGGACATTTTTACGATATTTCATATGTTACGGGGACACTGGGACACTGTCGTGAATTACGGGACGTTCCCGTATAATATGGGACGTATGGCATCCCTACTAATATAAATCTTAAAATAATAAGAATATCCGTTCATTGTATTCAAATTTCAATGTATCTAGGCAAATAGGCATTGAAAGCATTTTCAGATTATAAAATTCCAAAAATTTAAGTAGTAAATTTAATAGTAATTAAAGTTTAAATATAGATTAGGAATATTCATATTTGACAGTGTCAAAATGGGCATATTATAAAACACTTGGCATAATATAGATACCTACCAAGTTTTTAGTTTACCTTTTAACATACAAATAATTAAATCATGACCGGAACAAATAATAATATTTCCATCGGTTTGGAACATTGATTACTAAATTTATAATCAATAATTGTTTGGACTATAAATAAAATATATACAACGAAAATATTATTATAGTTAAAATAACAGCTGTTGATAATGGATATCGGACTTTGGACGTCGCCATTCGCCAATCTATTCATAAAATAAACGCCGTGCCGGTTCCGCTCTTTGCACTTTGTATGTTGCACGTCACTCGTCAGTTTGCCATCGACTTTACGGCTTTCCGTTTGCTGTTGTTTGGATTACCACAGATCGACTTTTGCTGTTTTGCCGTCAAGTATTTTTTTTTTTCGAAAAAGGTATGCACACATTAATCAATAGTTATTACAACTCTGTAACATGGGCACACTTTATACGATTTTCTTGAATTCGGCGTGTAGTAGTATTTTTGTATTATCGTCACTGTAGCCAACGCCTACGTTTTTCTTTTTATAATATTCGTACGGATTATACACTTAATGCCTGTAATCTGTACTCTGCGGTATTAGGTATAGATATTTTGTTTTGTAGGTCATTCGCTTATATAGTGTTAAATTCTTTAAATGATAAGGAAATTGTGTTTTGTTCACACAGTCTATATACAAATATGTCCGGTGACGCTTATTCGGAACGTACTTTCATCATGGTCAAGCCAGACGGTGTTCAACGCGGTCTGGTCGGCAAGATAATTAAACGTTTTGAAGAAAAAGGATTCAAATTGGTTGCCATGAAGTTCATGTGGGCAAGTGCAAACAATTATTAAGTCTCTACCTATAATATTATAGGTGTATGTTCTCTGATAGTATTTGTATGAAAATTATAATATTGGAACATTAACGTAAACATATTCATGAAATCATGAGACTGTATATTAGTAATATAGCATAGGTACTTACTAATGGTTTTTAATAAGGCCGAACTTAATGAGTAAGTAATAAAAATCTATTAGTATTAATTAGGTATGTAGTATATTGTATTCCTATAATGTCCATGTAGACAAATTAGTTAACTTTTATATAAATCTAATAATTATATGAAGGGGGGGGGGGGTTAGCCGTTATAATTCAAATAAAAAAAAACAGAATTTATTGTTTCGGTACTGCACAATTCAGTATGTTATAATTAATAAAAAGAAAAGTTGGTAATACAATTTATAGTTAAATACTGAAAATACATAATATTACTTGATTAATAAATTAATAATTTAAAATAAATAATAGGTAGGTAATTGAAATGATACATTTTGATGATTTTTTTTTCTTCTTGGGGGGGGGCATCAGAAATACACCACTGATTATATATGGGATACCTAATTGTTTTTATTGATAGGTAGGTACTTATTATTACAATTTCTTTTAATTATTTTGAATTGGGTAGGTAAATTTTTTTTCAAAATCTATTATTACATCTGTCCTTGGCTTTGTGGCACAAATGTTATAATAATAGACATTGAAAAAAATATATATACATATGTCACCATTCAAAAACTTTTTTTTTCCTTTATGAAAGTTCTTTCTTGAATAATAATCCCGATACATATATTGTTTAAAAAAAATAAGATGTAGGAAGGGTGAGTATTGGTGTAACTGACATATTTTTATAAACTTTAAGATTTCCTATAGTTTATTCGTCTTTTAAATATTAAGAATATTGTAATCTATTAATACATATATTAAGATTTTAAATTTATTCTTAAAATTAATTAATTAAATTTTTGTAATTAAAAAATAAATTTTAAATTTATGTCACACTTAGCTCATGGTAGGGGGCAATTTCATTAGATGTAAAGTGCCTACAATTATCAAATATTGTGTTTTCAGGATAAAAATTATCCCAATAGTTAAAAAATTACACAAGTTTATTTTTATGGTTCTTTCAGTTTTACTTTTTATCGTACTCCACGATAAGAAATCTTGATTCTGTTATACCAGCTATTTTCTCTGAATTATCTCAATTTTTACATGATATTTTGCAGCAAATTGAAGGATATTTTTGGTTAAATTTTTGACATAGTGAATAACATTTGTGGAGTTGGCAGCTATAGGCGTAATTCGTCTTTCCAACTCTTTGAAATAACTTAATTTTAGTTATGACTTGATACCTATTGTATGTACAACTATATTGAAATATATTTGTAATTTACTTATACCTGTAAATATATACCTATTACTACTGATAATGTTTTACATTCGGTTAGCAAAATCGAGATTTATAGCGGTATTGCGAATACAATAACTGAAAAGTACCTTTTTTTTCAGTATTTTTTAATAATATATTATTTATTAACTGTACATTTTGAAAAATTATATTAAAGCAATACTTAGATAGGTATTTCATATTTTATACCTACTCAAAAACAAGCTTAAAAATGTATGAATTGACCACATAATTTTTGTTATTGAACAAAGTGTTTGTTATAGTTAAGTTTATTGTCATATATATATATTTATATTTATATATATGGCCATGTCACACTTTCCCAACAATAGATGTCCACATTTACTTCAATGAGTGTTTCACATGGGGTAAGAGTGTAATCACGGTTAATATTCATAAGCTGATTTCAGCGGCGTATTAAGTCACCGAAGTAATTTTGTCGTACAAAAAAAAAACTTTCGTTTTCAAAAACTAGCGATATTACGATTCACAATGTAAACATGAATATAATGACAACTGTATAGTGTTTTTTGTGAATTATATATTGATATTTTATTATTTATATAAGTTTAAAAATTAATTTAGAATATTTTAAATATGGATATATTTATATGGAGTTGCTGTTTTTTTTTTTTTTTTTTAGCCATATAATTAGGATTTGCAATTAATCTCATTCACTCTACCTATATCTATATCTATCCACACCCATTTGAATATAATATATTTATGTGAATTACTTATTTATTCCAGGCATCTGAAGAATTATTATCAAAACACTATGCTGATTTATCAAGCAGGCCTTTCTTTCCTGGTCTTGTCAAGTATATGTCTTCTGGACCAGTAGTCCCAATGGTGATTACAATTAAATTATTACCAAACTAATTTTGAATAAAAAAAAACATGTTATTATATTAGGTATGGGAAGGATTGGATGTTGTGAAAACCGGACGTTTCATACTTGGAGCAACTGATCCAAAAAATTCTAATCCTGGCACAATTAGGGGTGATCTTTGTATCCAGGTTGGCCGGTAAATATTTTCACCGTTCTAAAACTAATTTTGTTTTATTTTATAACTTTCTATTTTAATAGCAACATAATTCACGGTTCTGATGCTGTAGAATCAGCCAACAAAGAAATTGCACTGTGGTTTTCAGAGAAAGAAGTGGTGTCATGGTCAAGGGCCAGTGACTCGTGGTTATATGGAGAAAATTAAGAGTTAAACTGTATTGTGTATTATTGAGCTTATAAATATTAGCATGATAATAGAGCAATTTCTCATAGGGAATGTGCTAACTTAATTAATATAAAAAAAAAATTGTTTGATTTGTGCAAATTAGCAATTGTTTATAATAATTAAAATTTAATCTTTTTAATATATATAACTGTTTTTACTTAACCAAACAAATGTCATCATTTAGATCACATTAGTCTTTTTAAATTACTCTATCATATTAAATATTGTGTATATAGGTAAATCAATACAATTCTATTTTGTAAAACTACTCATTTTTTGGCTTTTTCCTCATTTGATTTTCTTCATTAGTATTACTCTTTTTATTTTTTCCGGCTAACCAAGACGCCATAAACGTACTGCTTTTAGTAACTCTGTAAATAAATGACACACAATTATAATTATTTTCTCGATTTAAAAACTACTACTATAAATTGTAAATTAAAATAAAAGAAACATTGCTGAAAATTTTTAGTATTAAATAGGTATTATTTAAAGTCAAATATATGAATATATTTAACCCTAAAGTTATTTAAGTTGGTCAAATCATTTAAAGGTATAACCTATTTTTTTTAAACTTATTTGGCATTTTAATTTTTAAGTCTGAGCCAAATCAACCTTACTACCCCCCTAAAAAAAATTATTTGCTACTAACATAACATCACATCTCTGTCTTGAATTATATCTTTCCAGTCGTTCACTTCCAACTTAGACCAACCTTAGATCCTCAACTACATCAATCCACCTTTTTCTAGGTCTACCACGAGGCCTGAAGTTTTCCTTCTAGCACTACTCTGATGGTATCACCCCCTCATTAAATATACTAGCCACTGAGCCTTTGTCCTTTGATAAAACTGAATACTGGTACTATCTATTATTTCACAGTAAACGGAGCCACAGATTCTTCTGCAAATTTTGTTTTCAAAAATCATCAGTTTTCTTTCTGCCTGGCTAGTTCTTGTTCACGCTTTACAAATATAAGTCAGGGTCGGTCGGTCTTTTATCACTACATATAACTTGATTCATGAATTATAAACATTAAATTATTTAATTAGAAATTATAACGGTTTGTATCAAACTAGTCTAGTATATTATTTAGTATTATAATTTGTAGTGTATTTATTATTATTTATAATAGTGCTTATCACTAATTTAAACTTTATAAATAAACAATTCAATTAATAAATTTACATACATTTTTGATGAAGGCTTATTGCAGTCTTCGCTCTTGTTACGTGAGTTGTTGACTAAGCTTGACACCTCATACCAAGTCAGATTGTCAATAGGACGAAGCATAGAAATAGCTCGATTTGCAGATACTCTTTTACTATCTAACCAGTCCTAAGTAGTAACCATTTATATACATTTTAAAAATATATTACAATTACATTACAACTTACCTCTATTAATTGTTCATTCTCTAAGATGGCAGGTATTCTATGATGAATTTGAGAAAATGTTTTATTTGATTCCATTGTGACAACTGAATAGCTATAAATTTCACCTTTAGAGGACTTCCATTTATTGTAAATACCAGCTAATTTAAGTAGTGATGGTCCGCACCACCCAGATTTCTCAGACCATTCAGCAGATTCCCAAGCATTTTTATCATAAATTGAAACCTTGAATATAAATATGACAATATTATAGATAAATCATATTTTGTTTTATACAAAAATAAAGGTACTTCAGACCAACTTTTAAAATATTTCTTATGAGTATAAGAATAATTATTTCATATAAATGAAATGATTAATAACTAAAATACATAATATATTAAGTTAAGAAAATACAGATGATAGAAGTTTGTCTATCATACATTCAGTCCTCAGACAAGATAGTATATTATTTTAAATTTTAATTTGTAAAGTTATTTCCCATACATTTATCAAATATTTCCGTTATAAAAGGTAGTATATTCTTAAGTAAACTAAGAAAAATTTAATTTAATTTAAATTTCTTTATAAAAATGAATTATTCAAAGTACCAATTAGAACAAATTTGCTATAAAAAAAAAGCTCCACTCCAAACTCCTTAAAAAACTAAACTACCTACTTACAATTATTAATAGGTAGCAAATTATTTTGTTAGTGCTAAAATAAAGCTATGAATAATAATACATTTAAAAATTGGAAATTAATTCATGGTGGCGATAAAATATAAATAAAAATACCCACGTACCTACCAATAATGTAAACTACATTTTGTTTTAATCATTTAATAGGTAATTTTAATAAAAATTAAGAACTAAATAGATAAAATATGTACATTTTATTAATTTTAAAGTGTCAAATATACATTTTTTTTTTCAGCATAAACTGAACCATAATAATTAGTTAGGAAAATAAGGTTAAATTCTTATGAATTTAAGGCATTAGAGCATGTTCCATTTTCCAACCAACGTAAACAATTTTACTTCTTTCATTTAAGACTCATTCTACATGTGATATTGAATATATGTATTATTTTTCATTTTTATCATAAATTGGAATTTTGAAAATAATTACTAATCGGAAGGAAAATTGTTGCAATAAATATCACAGAAAGTTGCATAATTATCAGTTTTTGAAAAAAAAAATGAATTTTTTATCTTTTAATAAAATGTGAATGATTTGGTTATTTTAGGTAAAACACATAACGCATTCCATTTTGTAGTGAGTTCTCCAATCACTGATAACAATAAATATATTATGATTTGTATTTAATATAAACCTGATGTTCTTGAGGTGTGTGTATAAAAAAAGGCTTTTTCCTTCCAGGTCCTATGGTTGTCTTCCATTCATAGAAACCTTCACAAATTACAATACATCTTCGTCCCACAGTTAATGGATCACTATACAGTTTTGAAGTTGTCAAATTTTCTATTCGACAATTATTTGTGCTTAATCCATGATCATTAAAGTTTCCCTATAAAACATTTATTATTTTAGCTTTAAAAATATAATTTTCACTATTTTAATGTTAATGAATATTACTTTTTAGTCTAATTATTAGACAATATGTCTAATCTTATTAGATATCACAGGTATATTTCTGTTATAAAATATATACCTTATGCCAAGGAGGTATCATACCCCATACCATAGGTGCCAATATTCTAGATGGGTAGCCTACAAATTCTTCACCAGAAACAAGAATAGGAGATATATCAGTGGGTGCTATGTTATTGGATTGCCTAAATTCCCGTCCGCCATTATCTAGATTATGCCATTCTGGTTGACGATATTGTGTATCATTATGTTCTTTATAACTTGTCGCTTTGCAATAGGTTTCACATTTTAAGTTGCTAATAAAAATGTAAATGCATAATGATTATTAAACAATACATAAAATACATAATAATTTTTATTATAAGGTAAATTATAACTATTGAATTAGTATTATACAACAGTTACAACTTACAACAATAAAAAGCCGATTAGTCAGTAGTGGGTGGATGCACTTCGCTCATTGGGTAGAATACTGGTAGTAGATATATAATTTGTAAGCAATGATAATCACTTTTTTCGATAGAACGATTTTTAACGAATTTTCAGTATATAAGTACAACATTATTACTATTACCATTTATATGGTTAATTAAAAAATATGACTTCAATATGCATAGTGTTTACCCCCCCCCCCAAATTCAAACACTTCATACTAAAATAATACATTTTAAAAATGTAATAACCAATTTTCGAATATAGTTAGAATGACTTTCTATTCCTCTAGTTTACAATTTTCTAAAAACCTAAAATTACTCCTTTTAATGAATAAAATTTAAAATTGCCCAAATTTAGGAAAAATATAATTATATAATAATAGTAAATACATATTGTGTAAAAACCCAACACACTTCATACTAAAATAATACAGATTATCAAAAATTGAAATACCTAGCTATTAAAATAAGTGGTGTCTACCGATTTTCAATATAGCTATTTTTAAAATTGCATAAAATTTTCAAGTCTTAAAAAACACATTATTGTAAAACAATATATTCCCTCACAGCATAATGTAATCGTGGATGTATTTTAACCCACTCCGCAGGTTTTTTTAAATATTCAAATAAAAACGACAGTTATTAACTTATTATAATAGATTTATAATATATATACACTATATACAGAGTGCCTCAATGAGTCCCACAAAGATCAGCCGAATGCAATAATTTTTGTTCTGTTGTATATTTTTAAGTTTTTTTTTTTTAATAATTGCTAGAACTCTGCATTATAATTCTTTTTTTTTTTTTATTTACAACAATTTTTTTATAATTAATACATATCCATTTTATAAATAAATTTTAAAAAAAATGTTGGTGTTTAAAACTATTAATTAGTTTCAAATAAAATATCCACAAGTACTCAAATATTAATACTATTAATTAGGTTACACTATTTATTCAACAATTGTTAAAGTTTGTTGAAATTCAAATTTATTTCTTGCTAATCAACATTAATTACAGCGATATAAAAAATGATAAATTCCGAAAAATTTATGAAAATATTATGATACTATACTAATTACTATACTATATTAAGAATGATATTTTTTCTTGGAAAAAAATTAATTTATATTATTTAGTACCTCTCAGCTATTTATCATTAATGAAAATAATTGAAATTTTAATAAACTTCATAAACCTGTAGAAAACCGGCAACTTAATATTAATAAACATTTTTAATACCAACATTTCTTTTTTAATTTATTATATTATTAATATAATAACTATTAATATATATATAATATTATTATTATAATTTATTAAATATATTAATTTATCTTAGATTATAAAAAAAATTTTAATTTTAAATTCTGAGCGAAGCAAAATGTATTGAATAATTGGTTTTACAATGATGTACCTATTTTATTTTATTTTTTATGTCTGTGTACAAAATTTCTACCAGAAGGAGTATTCCAATCTTTACATACCTGATTTCCGGTAGCAAATTTCATCTAGTTAGTACTTTAGAGAGGTTAGTTTTAGATTTTTAAATTTTTTTGATAAACGCGGAAGAAAAATCTATAAAAAAATTAGCATAAAAATCGGAAAACACGATTGTGTAAAATTCTTCAAAAACTTCAAAAATATTGATGCTGGAGGCATACAATTTTCACCATAAACATATAAGTAAAATATTAATACAAACCTTTTTTACCTATTTTTAAGCTATTTATAGCAATAGCAAATTTCAGAAATTTAATTCATAATAGGGTTGATTTTAGTTTTTAAATCCTGAAAATTTTATAGTGTTAAAAATATGCCATTCTAGCTACATACAAAATTTTTTGAAAATCGGTAGGTATACAATATTTTTTAATAGCCATTTAATTTTTTTTTGAATACCTATTTAAATTTTTTGACATTTTGCTATGATATGTGTTAAAATTTTGGAAAAATAATGGATCCATAAACTTGAAATTTTCACCAAAAACATATATTGTCTTAGCACATTATGAAAGCACTATTTTTATGTAATTTATAGCAATTTTCAGTTTTATGTCATTTAATTCATAATACCATTGATTATATTTAATTAATGATAATAGTCTTAATTTTAGGTTTAAAGACCTGAAAATTTAATACAATATTAAAATTACATCATTGTGGCTACAAAAAAAAAAAAATTAAAAATTGTTTGCTATAATAACTTTAACAGCTACCTATTTAATTTTTTTTTCAATATGTATTAATTTTCTATGAAATGTGTTAAAATTTCGTATACATATACCTATATTTGCAAATTTCAAATCGCTATAATATCTATCTATACCTACTAAGTGCAACAGAAAAAATATAAAGACACCAAAGTATTAAGTAAGAAAAAAAAATTTTAAAAATCAAACCAAGTGTTTTGTACGGCCGACTGCCACGATACATGTAAGTGTAAAATTGCAAACCTCAAATCGCTATTATTTCGAAACGGAGTTTTTGCATTAAAATCAATAACACCCAAGTTTAAAACACACGATTTTACACATGCTTTAAAAAAAAAAAAAATGAATAAACCGAGTGGTAGCTAAACTGCAATTATACCAAAATTAATGAAAAAGTAAAATTATCGTAGGTACAATAAAAAAAAATAGTTAAGCTGATTAAGCGGATTTGATGGCACAATAAATACTTTTCAAGTAGGTATTGAAGTAAATATTGGTAATTTCCAAAATATTTAAATTCCCATGTGAGACTACAACAGCTATCATTTATTGTTGTTTTTTTTTTTCTTTGTTGTTTGTAGTTTCATAACAATTCTAGGTTTTATTATGCTCAATATAAATTGCTAAGTACATATACATCTAAATGTACTTATTTTTATCATCTTAGAATTGTATATAATTATATAGATTTCTTTTTATTAAAAACACAGTAATGAGACCACCCATAATATTATATTATATTATGTAATAATTGTCTCATAAAATAAAACGTCTCATCCAAATATCTGGATATTTATAGAGGCCATACAAATGTGTAACACTCAAGCAATATTGAGCAAAATGAAACCACAAACAACAAAGAAAAGAAATTATATATATATATATATATATTATAATATAGGTACCTACCTACCTAATATAATAACTGTTGTTTTTATTCGAATATTTAAAAATGAATTTGGGGGGAGGAATGTACTAGGTATAAAAAAACGGGGGAAAATGACCTACCATGTCGGGGACGAACAGGGGGAGAATGTCTGGATACTTTTGTCATATATTTCATTAAAAAAAAACTGCACTCAAATATACGTACCTACTATCTATATCAAGAGACAACCGACTTCAATTAATTTGCCTATATATAAAATACATAAATTATTTCCTATAAAATAGATACCAATTTCAATTAGTATTATCATCGATTAAATATTATAATATATAATCAATGGATTATAAAGTAAATTAGATTTTAGATATGATAAGTAGGTATTTATGTGATTTTCATAATTTTCTTCGGTGGTGTCAAATCTAAGAATCTTAGGGTAAACTCACCAAGCTGTACGGCCGCACATTTTTCATATACGTATGTATACCTATTTGTTAAATTTCTATAAAATAATACAAATATGTATAAAGGAATACTTATCTACAATAATATAAAACATATAAAAAATTTAATTAAACTAAAGAATTATGAATTACGCATTTACGCAATGATATTCAGATTTACAGAATATCACAACAATCACAACACATTTTTCCCGCCCGAAAACTGATAACACGATTGATATAAAGTACACCGGTTTACTTTTCAATGGGAAATCTAAACCGGTTTAGTCTAGCGAATTTCTTGATGGTTGTAGGTGGTATGTCCAAACTCAATCCGGGAGAAGTCGATGTATCCCGTTGTAGATCACAGATATCCATCAGCCATCTGTGAAATAGAAATAATATATAAATATCTATGCAGATATTTATACTATACTAGATAAGGTAACGGCGTTTTACCACAGAAAATAATATATTCTGTGGTTTTACATTGAGTGTAGTACTGTACCTAGTCATTTCGACTATGATAATATATATTATAACTTTTCGACAAAAAAAAAAAATTGTGACATTATTAATAAAAGACGGTCATCAATATGAATAAGGACAGGAGGATTTGAAAAAAAATTATATATTTTTTGAATGTAAATAATATGCATTCATTTGCATTCACATTCGTTAGTAAAATGGGCATTCGTGTAGCAGGTGATCTACTGCAATAGAGTGATCTACGTACAAATTAAAAAAATATTTTTTTTTTAATAGTATAAAAACATAATATTTTTTATTACGAGTACGTCATATTATCATACAAATATTCGTTAAATATAAAAAAGAAAAAATAATATAAATTACAATGGGTAAATAAAATTAATACCTAGTGTGTGAAAGCAGAGGCGTACGCAAAGGGGTAGGCTAAGGGGCAGAAGCCCCCCCCCCTATTGCCAGTATAATTCTACTTTTTTTTCATGTTTCATAATATCAATGTGATGTATTTTCAACTTTTTTCATGGTGTTTTTTATTTATATATATTATATATATATTTTTTTCACAGTACCTATTTTATTATAACACTCAAACAGCACCTACTTTATTCTTTCATGCCCAATTTTGTGTCTACTCATTACTAATAATTTCTTTTCAAGCCCTCCCCATTGAAAAATCCTGCGTACGCCACTGTATGTGAAAGGGATAGTAAAGAATTTTAAGGAAAGTAATGATCGGAAAAATTATCGAGGACAATATCCCAATAAACAAATAAAAATATCTCGCCTATCGCCTATCTTTACCAAGTTTTAGGGGGAGTTAGATTACTTATCGCTAACAGTAATATATTTTTTTAAATATCTTATATTAAAAATAATTAATATTATGATACTACATGTTTTATATATTAGGTACTTAAATATTAAAATAGTTATTATGGCGTGGGAGGAATTGCATAAAAATAAAAATAAAATAAAGTATATGTAATATGTGTATACCTACTGTTAATTTGTATAAATTTAAAATTCATTATGTGTACAGTGTAGATGTATTAAACACGGTGAACAAGCATTTAAACACATTTACACAGGGAACGTATACAAGGGGGGGATGTGGGGGTTAGATCCTCCCATGATCTTTTTTTTTTGTAGTGAAAACTTTTCCAATACAAACTTTATCAGGGTTTTTTTTTTTAAATATTGTATAATATTATATTTGTCTGCTTCGTATCTCGGTATTTCCTATCAGAAGTATACTCCGATCTTTACAAACTTACCCAGTTTCCGGTAGAAAATTACATCTAGTTGGTACTTTAAACAAGTGATTTTTCGATTTTCTCAATAGGTTTTTAATGCGTACCTAAGGAAAAACTACCAAAAACTGACGACAAAATGGTAAAAATACGATTTTTTCAAATCGAAATTTTTTCATTTCTTCGGATATCAAAAATCAGTACAGACTATTTTTTAACAACAACTATTTTTTATTTACCTCAATGCCATAATTATTGTTCATTTTGAATAATTTATTATAGACTATAGTAATATATATATATATAAAAATAATGCAACCAATAAAGATAAAACCGTCACTGCTTCCAATTGCCTTTAGAAAACAATTGAAAAGTGGATATACGCCGTATACCCTCCATTACATCCCTGCATATGGGTATAGTTATTATAGTTTTATTACATACGTCACACATTGCATTTCGTATTAAGCGATCTGTACAGTGTACACAATCAAAATAATATTGACAATATCATTGTCAATACTGGCTTATCTATTAATATTCAACAGTCTATACTTAAGACGATCAATATTATTGACAATACTCTTATCAATACTAAATAATTTTGTCTGGCGTCTCCCTTACCTTGCACTCATCTTAATTGTGTTCAAACGAGTAGGAGTGAATCTATGCGGTTTTCATTCAATAAAATCGATAATCGTACAAAAGCTTGCTTAGCTATTGTAATGGTGCTCGGATCTAACCGCCATCAGATGAAACGCAAACTTGTAGAACTTCGCATTTACCCTACTAAGAAATGGTAGTATAGGAGGCGGTCGAGAGCTGAATTTCTCATTGTCTTCTTTAAATACATGGCGTGTGTAGGATTCCACAGTTCTGGCGATAGTTCATATCGTTCAATGAACTTTGATAGGGACTCTTGTTCTTCTTCAGATGAAAAATCACGTGGACCAGATGATTCAATAGTTTCTTCATATGTATATTATGATCATTCATTGTTACAAAAAAAAGACACAATAAAAGTAATGTTCTGCACACTTGTGTGACTTGAGATACACTGAATATTGATGTTTATCTTTATACGATCAATATACTATTAACAATAATCCAGTATTGATGAAAAAATAACAGAAAATCCGGATTTCCATCAATACTTCATCAATATGGCAATATCGACCGTCAATCCGTCAATACATACATGACACGATCAAGATTATTGTGTAATATCATAATATTATTATACATGGAAATAAACAAACCCATAAGACAATATAAAACAAGCCGCGCAGTATATACGCCAATAGTGTGACAATTTAATATAAATATTAAAACTAAACAGATGGCTACTAAAAATCGATATATGACATATATCGAACTCGACCAAACTAATTCACGATCATACCAGAAATACAGAACCAATATAGAAATGAATTTTTTTAATAAGCGGGGACAGAGATCATCGGGGTCATATAGGGCCTATAAAAGAGCGTGTTCCAGTAGCGGACGAACGCTCTCTTTTTTTTCTTCCTCTCGTGACTTATGTTTGAATATAATTAATAAGTTAATCACGCAGATACACCGCATTTTTCTATTTCTGTCCTTCTATCTTTTTTTCGATAAATTTTACTGGCCATACTCGTGGTAAGTTTTATTTGTCTTGGGTCTTTGTTGTTCTAAATCGTCTTTATTTATTTATTTTTTATATACAAATTATACACATATGTGTATGTCAGGATTCAGCCTATCCTCCGCGTAATCAATATTTTATTAGGTATATCTTTACAAAAAGCTCCGAGCTCGTTTTGCACCATTTTCAGTGATTGAATTGGGGAAAAAAATAAGGACGGACTCTGGCCTTAGTTAAAAAATCAGCGTTCCAGGACACTTACCTATCAGATAAAAAAAATTTTTTTTGAGAAATCATTCCTCTATTAAAAAAAATTTAACATTTATTCCTTTTCAATTAATCATCGAGGAAGTTGTACCTATATGTAGAACGAAATGTAGTTTTTTTTATTATTTTTTTTATAAATTATTGATAAGTGGTCAAAAAGTTTTGAAAATTGTATCCTGTTAATTACACGTCAATACGTCAATTTGTCAATGCTATTGTAAATAATGTGTATACATTTCAAGTCTCTGTCATTAATAATTTCTGATGTATA
>JAIPRL010010815.1:0-14690 GCA_025469235.1 Pemphigus obesinymphae
GGGACATACATTTACTGGAATTACAATATTTGGAACGGACATTTATTGGAATTACAATATTTGGAAAACACATTTATTGAAATTCTATTATTCTTAAAGAAACTGATAAGAAAAATTGATAAAAAAAATTAACTTTTTCTGTTACCAACTAGAAACCTAAAATCGGAAAAACCTCAATACTAACTCTTATCAACTATTAATTTACAAATTATAACAGTAGAATCACTAGCTTTACATACAGTTGGCTACACCGTGTAACGACAAATGTGCTCATGTCAATTAACCTCTAATCATACTCAGATAGTACTGATAGTAGATGCTATAAACCTATTCCAATAAATGTCTGTTCCGAGCAATAATTGTTCAACACTTTGTAATTCCATTCAATTATTGATTCAAAACCTTATCATTCCATGAAATGTTTGTTCCAATCAACTATCGTTAAGCACTGTATTCATTCCATTCATTGTGTGTTCCAATTCGAATCATTCCAAGAAATGGCCGTTCCAAGCAATGATTGTTAATCACTGTGTTAATTCCAATCATTGTTTGTCCTAGATCATATCATTCCATGAAATGTCTGTTCCAATAAATATTTTTCAAAGAGATATAATTGAACGTTTTAATTTTCATGTAAATATCATTCAAAAATAATAGTTTCCGTACATTATCATTCCGTAAAATGTCTGTTCCGTATAAAATATTTCCAATACAATATAGCCGTCTCTGGTAATGAGGAGAGATAAGAAAACACGAGACACATCGGTCACACAACATTATGATGTGTAGTAACAACACTCGGGTGACAGATACCTGCAGGATTCAAAAATAGACTATTGAAAAAAGAAAAAAAAATATACCTATATAAATTCAAAATATTGCTATATAGTACTATGATTTATAGTAATAAATGGCATAATAACATCCCTAATCACTTATTTTGAGAATATTATTTAATTGAATTATGTGTTTAATATATAGATATAGGTACCTTATATGAAGATAAAATTTGATTTCATCATATAATTAATACTACGTAAAATATTTACAAATACCTGTATCTTTTTAAAAACTGCATGAAGAGGAGAAAACGATTGTGTTATCCTGATCTTTGATGTATCTTCTAGGTGTATATAGTAGGTTCATCATCGCGGCGAACCGCACAAAGTTAATTAATTCAAATAATTCATCCATAATAATTAGGATTGAACTTGAAAATTAAACACATAAAAAGAGTACAAAAGTGTAAACCAATACGATAATTTTGTGAAAAAAATGTAATAAATTGATAAATTATTAACTATAATCATAGTTTACAGGCGCGCTAAGTGTGGTCTATCCACCACTTGATTTTCAGGGAAACCTTAAGTAACGGCTAGCACAACCTTAAAAATAAATATGCAACGCATTTTTACCGGACTGTGCTTAGATGACACATAAATTCGTTTTATGCTGTAACACTTAAACGACTATGTATACAGGCAATAATATTTTAATTACTTTCGAAAACTTTTGGGATAGTATTTAAACATTTAAATATTTAAGTTTTAAATTGTGAATGATACTTTCATTAAGCCGATGCTTTTATACATAATTTTTTAAGTGTTTTGCGAATTATGATATAATTTATATATGAACAGACTATTCGTTAATAATTCAATAATTTTAGTAAAAAAAACATTTTAAATACAATTCTAATAGATAGGTCGTATAATAATTAATATCTAATAATCAGTATAAAAGTTTAAATAGAAAAGTATTTAAAACAATAATATTTGTGTCTATAATAAAAACATTTTCAAATAAATATCTACCATTTTATGTAACACTGTACATATATTGTGTTTCAACTACAACAACCTCGTATTACAATAATATCACAATATTATATTAAACAATGGTTTAATCCTTATTCCATGGGTTGATTAAGTAACTCAAAGCAAATAGTAAAGATGGAGAAGGCAGATGGATATTACTGAGGAAAATTTTAGCCCACTGGCATTAAAATTGCACATCCCTAAAATCCTCGTGAAAAAAATTCTAAGCAGTATAAAGTTAACAAATATATATAGGTAAATATATTGTACCTGTAGATATATAATATTATAATGATGATTGGTAGGTATACTTATACTTTCGAATAGTCACTATTTGATTCATACTTAATAACTATCGACTTCTTCAACTATTGACCAACTATATACTAAATAGGTAGTAAATAGTTCTTATCCCCGGGCTCAGTATATATAGAACGGTAATTAAAAGCTATTTAAGGGCAGTAAAAAATGTTGATGACCTTTTTTTTGGTTTTGCATTTTGTTTTTTAACTTATCTACCGTAACCGATATATGCAAAAACTTGATGAATGACGTTTTTTTTTTTTTTTTTGCTTATTAAAATAATTTTGAAAGGGCGTTACCTACAATTATTTTTTCTCCAGGATGACAAATACTCTATATCCTGCTATTTGTTCATCAAACCACTCGATAGTAGTTATATTGAACTATTCGATAGTTGTTATCCAAAACGGAAAAAGCGCCATTCGTTCATAGAAAATTATTCAAATAGGCTATTCGACAGTTCATGATAACTATCGAATCGATACCGTTTTATATAGTGTCCATTACTACTATAGGTATATAGGTATATAAGATAATAACTTTTACCTAAAAAAATTCATTACAATTTCAGTTAAACTATTGAAAGTACCTATAGTTTTTTTTTCTTTAGTAACTGTGGACTTCTAAAGTAGTAATTTATATTCATAAAAAAGTTTGAAAAATGCTTTAAAATAATTCCTATACATATATACAAACAGGGCATTAATAGGTAGTTTTCTAGATACTTAATAGTTTACTCGTGTAACTCGTCTTATTTTTACAATTTGACCAATTGAAATAGGTAATTAAGTTTCAAATCAGTTAAATATATAATTGTTTTTAATTATAATTTATAATATGTTAATTATTTATTATATTTTTTAAGGGGGTATATTTTTTTGAACAATATAAATAGGCAATCGCGATGGGTCTTCACTGCAACCGCATAAGCAAAATGCTTCCACCAATAACCGATTTTTTTTTAGATTTAAATGAATTGCATAATTTTAAATTATTTCTATATATCCGAAGCCCTAATTACATAAGACCAATATATAGGTATAGTAACTATATAAATATAAAGTATCGGGAAAAATTATGAACTACGTCGGTAATCGCTCATTTTGCATAATACACAATACATTATTATCTTATCTAGCTGCCGCATCCTGTATGACGCGTAAACATAAACCATATTAAACCGGTTTTGTTCGTAGAACAAAATGTAATTGAATATTCTCGTGAGTCGCGTGTAAATGAGTATAATAATAATATAATGTATCCAATATTCATACGAGTACAAGATAATATTAATATTATTATCACAGAATCTATAGTGTTGTAACGACTAATTGAATTTATTTATGTCTATATTACTTATATATTAATAAATTATCGTAGTTACCATTCATTATAAATGTATATATTCAATATGTAAAGTGATCAAAACGAATCTAGGAAAAAATATCCCATGGAAAATATATCCGGTGAAAAAATATCCGGGGAAAAAATATCCTATGGCAAAAATATCCAGTGGAAAAATTATCCAAGGAAAAAATAACCAGTGGAAAAAATATCCAAGGAAAAAATATTTATTATTATTATTATTATTATTATTATAATTTATAATATTTATTAATATATGTACTTTATTTATTTTATTTTTTATTTATTCTATTTTAATGTACTGTGTTATTGTTGCCATACGAATATATAATATATTCATATATGTGGTACAACATGTGCAAATAAATAATAATTCTGATTTTTGTTTTTAAAATGATTTTATTTTTTTGTAAATAGTTTTTTTTCAGTACCTACCTATATAATTATAATATTTACACAACTTATCGCTTAAATGTTGTGTGTCGTGTGTTGATCAGCTTTTACTAACTCAATTTGTACATCCTATAGGATGTACACAACGTGTTTAGTATAAAAGCCCCAATAAAATTAAGAATTTCAGCATTTACTGAGTACAAACAATAAAACCTATAGCATTAACTAGTAAAACCTAGGTTTACCTAGTGATCGGACTTTTACGGTAACATATTTATGTTACCAGCAAAGTATTGAATATTGGCATTCTATAGAAATCCTAGGTATTCCATAAAATCCCTTGCACTATTTATGTCAATGTATTAAATTTTAATGTTATTTTAAATTATATACCTATAGAGCCCTAGGCAATCTCAGTGTTCGGAACGTTCGCTTGAAAAATGAATTCGTTCACGTTCACGTTCAATGCGTAAAAAAAGAATTCGTTCACGTTCATTTTTTTATTCAACACGTTCACGTTCAGGTTCTTTGACAAAATGAACGCGTTCGTTTGGTCGTTAATTTTAATTTTTAATTTTTTATTTATGAATCGCTTACATGCAGTCTGTATAATATGAACCTTTATAAAATTAATTATTTATTACTTTGCGCATAAAACATATAAACATCTACGAATCAATACAAAAAAAAAAAACACAATTTACACTTTAGAGCATAAAAAGATATAAAATATCTATCAAAATTATATTCTTAATATCTGACACGATATACAGTTCGGAAAAATTAAATTTGTAAATTAAACTATTTTAAAAAGTTTAATAAGGATTTTTAGTGATAAAATTAAGCACATACCAGGCATATGGCCGAGGGAAAAGAAGACGGTGATCCAATCCATATAATATGCATATACATAGGATTTAGTGTTAGATGAATGTTTTAACTAGCAGTTACCACTATAAGTGCATGGTATCATATAATCAATAATAGTATATAGTATATAGGTAGGTACTTATAATAACAAACGGTACGTTGTTTTTTTCATCAAAATGTCGCATTAATATAATATAGACAAGACTTCAAATTTCAGTAATTCATTTTTTAAAGGATCAATTTTGGAGGGTGTCAATGGGAGAAAAATGATGAAATCTTAGATATTATGATATACGTCGATAAAAGAACATGTGCATTTTTTTTATAAAAACAATTATAAAATCAATTTAAGTAGGTATTTATTTGGTATAAATGTTTTTGTGTTTTTATCATTTACATTTAATATCATTAATACATTTTTCACTCCTACTAAAATCGAGAATACGTTTTAGATTTAACAAAACCACTATTTGCTGCACTATAGATTCAATATTGTTTTTGTTATTATTATTATTATTCATTAAATAAATAAATTATTAATTATTCTTAATATTATTATTTAAATTGTTACACAGTGTGTATGGTGTATCTACTAATTTCCTGGTAGTACCTAAATGTGATCAGAATGGTACTTTGAAGAAATTATTTTTCAATTTTCTAATTTTTTCAGCATACACGTAAGAAAAAACTGAACCGGAAAGGCAAAAAATAAAACGTTTAATTTCTTCAAAACTCCGAAAAATTGAGTTTAGAAATTCAATATTTTTACAAAGTACTGTATTTCATTATTATAATATATTAAATATGTTATACATTTTTCAAAAAGTTGTATAAATGTATATTTTCAAAAAATAGTTGACAGTAATATGTAATACCTGTTAGACGGAGTTCCGTTAAAAGTCATTTAATTGGGAGAAATTCCCTTCACATTTAACATATCCACCTGCATCAGTATCATCCTACCCAATGAGCAAAGTGGTTTCATCTTCTACTGAAGGGGCCAGAGAAATTTGACCCCCTCACAGAAAAAAAATCATGGTTACATGCCTAGCACATACACTTATCAACAAAATAATAAGTTAATTTTATGTAGGTGCATATGATAAATTAAGGATTTTTATTTATTTTCTGAAGCCTAAAATAAAAAGGTTTTCATTTTTTAATCATGTAAGTATAATGACGACTTTATATACAACTTATAATAACATTATTTTTCTATTTATCTGTAAAAATAAAATTATAAAAAAAATAAAAACTACGTACCTACTACCTATATTAAATTCTACCAAATCCAAATTATAAATGACTTTCCTATTTATGTGGAATTTAAAATATTTATTAGGTACTTTTATTCATAAATAGGTAAACCTCAATTATAATAAATTATTGAAATAAATGGATATACTTTTTATTTTTGACATTTAGGTACTCATCTATTTACAATTTGAAAATTGCTTATCATATAGTATAAGTAGGTACCAGTAATTAATAATTTGTTATACAAGATAATATATAAATAGGTATTACTAATACCTATTTTATGAAAGTTAATTGTTGTTTGAAAATAAATAGACTGAATTGCTTATTTTATGATTAATAAATGCATGTACAAGTTAATCACTTCTATCCCAAATCATAAATGAGTCATAATATTCATATAAAAAATCACATGTATTAATTATTTATATTGTATTAATTTATGTGTTAAATAATAATTATTTAACATATATTAATATATGTACTTTATGATTTTTTGAAATACCATAGAATTAAATATTTCAAATGTAGGTACTTGAAATATTAACATAAATAATTATTAATTATTATATAATATAAGGTTAAATTGAAAGTGTAATTCCATATAGGTAGGTACCCAGATTTTTTATTTGTATATGTACCATCGGAAAAATAGTATCGCGGGATACAAATTTTGAATTATATGTTTTTTTTACTTCACTTTATAATGAATTAATAAATTGTACCAGTACCTATGTTACTAACAAACTTTTCAAAAGCTATCAAAAAATTATTAGTGAGGATAAATGTAGAGTATCTATCTTAGGAAACAGAAAAAATGACATCTAAGCTTATTTCCAGTGAGGTAAAAATACTTTTTACGATTGTTACACAAATAAAATACCTATCTATATGGAATATTTTGATATTCTAAGATTTTTCGCTAGTCCCAAAAGCCATAGAGCGAGTTGAAAAGGGGCGGACAAGTTAAAAAATTTGAAGGTTTTGGTAAGTATATAAATGAAAAACCTAAATAATGTTTTTTGATATTTTGAAATTTTTTCCTCAGATCCAAAGCCAGAGCTCAACCTATATTATATACTTACATTTAATTTGAAGAATACCTGTATTCACAGTAGGTAGATAGAAATTTTAAATATTAATAATTGATAAATATTTGAATGTTTTAAAACTATAGGTAGTAAAAATTGTAATTTATCATCTCAATATTTAAGTTAATTCAGTAATTATTAATTTGTTTTTTTTTTTTTTTTTACAATACCTACCTACTAACTTCTTTAAATTATATTTAATCAACTAAATTTTAATTGGACATTTGGACAAGAAAATAGTAATATAGGTAGTAAATTTAATTTTATTAGGGGAGGATTAAAAATGTAATAATTTTTGTGAATGCTTCTAGTCCAAACTTAAAATGTTATTTAATAATAAATTAATAGCCCCTTCTGAAAAATAATTCTGGCTACCGCACTGGTACGATATATATATATTATATGCAACTGCTATTTTAAAAGTATACTAAAACTGAAAAAATAATAAATATGCAATACCTCCATTTTAAAATTTAATTTAATTTCTATATTAAAGGTATATATATATTCCAGGTACATTAAAACTGTAAATTAAACTATAGCATACCTACTGTATTTTCCATAGTATTAGTATGGTATTTTGGTTGATAAGTAGGTACTACATTTTAAAATCATTGTTAGTAAGTTTTTCATGTAAGTATCTAATGTAGGTAGTAGGTACCTACCTATATCTATTGTGCAAATAAACTAGGTACCTATTTATATTACATAAAAATGAGTCAATTTGTAATATTTAATATGCTTGTTATTCAATTTTTAGGAAAATTAAAAAAATATAGGTACCTACCTATTGAGTTTAAATAAATATTATAGGTAAGTA
Source organism: Pemphigus obesinymphae (assembly GCA_025469235.1). NCBI lineage: Eukaryota > Metazoa > Arthropoda > Insecta > Hemiptera > Aphididae > Pemphigus > Pemphigus obesinymphae. Next base: position 7,917 of record JAIPRL010010815.1, read on the forward strand.
CATACCTAATTGTCCAAACATTTAAAATAATTATTACGCAAAGGAAGATTGAGCATAAAGGTAGAATTATTTGAATAAGAATAAAATAATGTTTTCCATATTGTGGAAAAAGTTTTCAATGTTTTTGTTTTTGGAGACAATTAAATGTTAATATTATATAGGTAAGTAGGTACCACAATAACTGATGAATTTACTATACTATATAATTAACTATAGGTACCTACAAAGATTTATGCGTATACATAAACTTTGATAAACTATACTTACATTTATGCTCAGTGGTGGATTTTGAGAGAGACGCAGGGAGACGGAGCTACTCTTCATATTTTCCATATTTAACAGCATACCCCCTTATTTATTTTTGAAAGAACGCAGGGAACGCAGCGTCTGTTTTAATTTTTATTTAACATTTTACATAAATGGCAATTTTCTTCGAAAAAATAATGAAATTACGAAAACTAATGTTTATTTCACTTATCGCCTAACAATTTTTAGATAAAAATCACGATATACAATTTTCAATAGGCATAGTTGATCTTATTAAATCATATAGGTATCATAGGTAATAAATAATTTTTATTATATACACATTCATATATATATTCAGATACTTTAAAGAAGTCAATTTTCGATTTTCCAGTAGATAGGTAGTTTTCTTAAGTGTACAGGAAATCTATTTCAAAAATGACCAAAAGTTGTAATAAACCAGAAAGTAATAATATCAGAGACTATTGAAATGTACACATTATTTTCAGTAGGTAGTACTAATATATTGACGTGTAATTTATATGATACGATTTTCACAACTTTTTTACCACTTATCAGTAACTTATAAAAAGTTTGTTGAAAATTATATAAAAACTTCATTTTGGTCTACTTTGGGTAACTTCTCGATAATTTACTTAAAAGAAATAAAATATGTTCAATTTTTTTACCCAATGTTGATGTAAAAAAATGTTATATTTTTATGTTCTACGCATGTTATATAATAATCTAAAATTGTTTTAAAAATTTCTCCCGGTTGAGAAACTTTGGTTAGGGGGTGTGGGAGACGAAGTCCTCCACTGCTTACTTTTTCTCTAATATATGTCCCGGAACGCTGATTTTTAACTAAGCCCAGAGTCCGTCCTTATTATTTTATCCAATTGAACTATACTGTTTATGCTTAAAAAAATGTGGATATTATACTTATACAATTTTATGTTTATAATTAAATTTCGTATGTATAGAAAACATTAAACATAGATAGCAAAAAACAACTACATATAACCAAAGTAACTTTAAAATGTTTGTATTAAATTTAATCTATACAGTATTTTATTATGTACCTATACCTACCTACCAATTTTTTTAAATTAATTTTATTCAGAAATATGAGTAAATGTGAGATATTAATAAGAAATAAAACATATTCTATACCTATACATACCTTCATATGTCGTTTTAAATTAGTCGACGACTTTTTTGAAGTGTTTTTTTTTTGGATGTCAAACATAATAAGCATAAGACTATAATATTTTCATAGGTTTCTTCAACATACTTAAAATATTTATCATATCCAAACGACGGAATACACTTCGTGCTTTCCGAATTAGTATCAACTTCATTTGTTTTATTAGTATCAATATTATGTAGGTACACGTTTTTTGTTCAAATTCATTATAAATGTTATAATTGGCTCACTGGAATACCACGTATTATATTTTTATAATTTGAAATCAAATTAATAAATGTAGATAATAGGAATCATAATAGAAAAATGTTATTATATAATTATTAAATGGTAAATAAAAATGAACATTGAATGCCCTAAAAATCGTTCAAATTCACTAAAAATTCTTTAGTTCTATTTGAAAAAAACGAGTGACGTTCATGTGTCGTTCACAAAATATAAACGTGAACGCGTGAACGTCGTTCTTTCCAAATACTGGACAGTCTATACAAAATTCCTATGATTTCTATAGAACTCCAATGCTATGTTAGGTACAAGATTTTGAATAGTATTTAATCAAAATATGTTTATTATTTTAATTTATTTTTAAATATGTATATTATTTAATTATATATTACGTATTTATTTATTGGAGCATACAGTTGATGTATGCCTTTAACGACATAAAATATTGTTTTAAATTTTTACAAACAAACACTTTTTGGTTTGACACTTTGATTTGCATGTGCATTTGATAAAACCTTGTTCAATGCCCATAGACTGTCAGGTTGCTATTGTTCGTAAAGCAAATGCATTGCCCATTGGAACTTCATCAATCATTATTCAATATTTTGGCATATTGTGAATTGAGACCTTGAGTGTATAAAGACTTTAAAAGCCATTTCCTAGTCCCTAAACGATAATACCTACCAATTGTTACCTGAAATGAGATTAAAATATGAATGACTTAATTACTAAATATTATTTTATATTTACCTCTATAATAATTACTGCTAAAATATTTCAAGCATCCTCGCGACCTTTGTCCATGCATCAGACACTGAAACTCAAACTGTAACATCAACTTCTGCCGATTTAAGTTTTTACCTGACCATGTTTTCATTTCAACTATATTTGATTTTCACGATTTAGTTTAGCCTTTCTTCGTTTTTTATGGAATTTTGATTATTTTATTGAATTGTAGGTATTAAATCTTCTTTTCCACGACAATTGCATTATTTGATTGAGTTGTAGCTGTTGGATCTTCTAACTTTCTATTGCAATGGCAGAAGATGGTAGAAAATATTGAATCATCATTTTTATATACACTTATGTAGTAATGTATAGTTTTATATCAATTTTATGTACTTCCTACATGAGATTCAGCATTCTATAGACTACCTAATCATTATATAAATTGTATACATTACATGCTCATTTTTGGCATTCTATAGAATACCTAGGTATTCAACCCAAATTCAACGCTTTGCCAGTAACATCAAGAAAATTCATTATGAGAAATGTACAACATTTTAACCTTTTTGATGCGCCCGTGTGCAATACAACTTTCCTTTTTTTTTTAAACGGTAATTTCTACTTTGTCAACGTCGAGTGGTAGATATTCTTAACAAATTCAACCACTTTGGCAACTCAAGGGAGTCAACCCAGACCTTGTAAAGCAAAGGAGGCAACTAACCACCACCTATTGACATGACAACTATCAGCCACCCGACCAGTGAGTCTCAGTTGTGAGATAAAACTTGAAAACATTTGATCAAACATCTGTGATCTGATTAGTGATGTTTAGTTAGGTACCGAAAGGTTATAGATTATAGGTCAAACACGACGCCAAACACGATGTTTAAATTCCACACATGGGCGTTCAGGTTTTAGTTGAAAATTATAATTAAATATAATAATATTTTATAATTTATTTATTATTCTAATAATAATATAATATAATTATATTATATGCATGCGAAATTAAGGCGATATTCCATTGACGCCGTTCGTACAAATCGTACAATTCGTACAATCGTTCATACAAAATAGCTCTCCGATTGGTTGAACCACCTGCAGGTAGCTTTTAGTATACCATCATTAACCGTGTCTACCGATATTATAAAATTGAATACCACAAAGTTGAACTCAAATTCTGTCCTGTGTAGTTATTATGGTCATTGAGAAGACATCGGATGATACCATATAGAAACGGAGGATTAGGTATATCAATTATAAAAAAAGTATTAAAATGATAGGTTGGTGTTAACTCTTTCCCTGTCAGATCATTTTGAGATATTTATTAAATTATGATGATTGTACAGTTGTACACGGTACACGGTATCAGTGGAATACCATCTTTATTCCTTAATTGTATAACTATATGGTCCTTTGACTGTTTGGTATTGTGGTGGCTATAGCTAAAGCTACGACAATAGTTATGAGTTGAGAAACTAGGGTTGTACTAGGAATGTACTTCAGTTGTAGGTGCAAGCCACCAAACCAAAGATATAAAATATTTATACTATACCTGTATATCTACCCACCTCTCAAATTAAAAAAAATCTGTTTTTTCATATTTAAAATGGTTATAACTCCGTCATTAAAAAATTATGTAATATAATAATGCTGTATACGTATATGTTTTATTCATCAGTCGACTTTGAAAAAAAAAGTACCGAATGTTATATATTATGAATGCTAGAGTATTATAATACCAATATATTTAAATGTTTATTTGAAAGTTGAAATAGAATTTAATGTTTAGTACATAACATTAAAAAATGAAATAAAAAAAAGTTAAGAAAATGGTATTTAGTTATAAATTAATTGCAATCTATATCATAAAAAACTATTTCGGTAAAAACCAAAAACTCAATATGTATAATAGTTATGTATTATTTTTAATAACAGTTTGATTTTTTTACTATTCTTATTTAAGAGGACGCCACACACCAGATTTCTAAGGGATTTTGTATATGCAATTTTAAGGATATTTTTTGAAAAATGAAAATCTCACATTGAAAAATATTTAAATACATTTCAAAAGTAATTAAAAAACAGTAACATATTTTCATTGTAACTTATTAATAAATAATTATTAAAAACTAGACAAAACGTGTTTCGGGAGATGTACGTTTCTGAGAAACTGAGTAATTTTAGCATTTGATGACCTATATACAAATTTAAATATCGTAAAATAATCTAAATTTTTACATGGACGATTTTCGATAAAACTATTAGAAGTCGACTTATAAGACTGAATTTCCCACAATTTTCTATTAAAAGTATATATAATAAAAGTTTTATAACTCGACTAAAAATAAATTTATTGAAAATCGCCCATTAGGGGCGTTCAAGTATAACGTCAGCACATTTTTGGCCTTTTTAGACCCCCTTCTCCCCCTTTCCAGCAAATGTCCGACCCATCCTGCTTTATTACGTCAGCATATTCGACGGTCCCCCTCTATTAAAAAAAAATTTTTAATTTCCGAATTTTGTATGAATTAATTAAAAATAAATGAAAAACTTTGTTGCATATTTTAAATTTTATTTTATATATTTTGATAAAAATAAGTACATATTTATGTACGTATTTTGATTTTTTTATTACTACTGACGTCAGCATGTTCCTACCCCCCTTCCCCTTGTCAGCAAATGTAAGTACACAACAGACCCCTTCCCCCTAAGCGCTTGTGTAATAATTGAACGCCCCCTATGTAAAAATGTAGATCATCTACATTCATCTAATTTTCTAGAAATGTACATCTCCCGAAGCATGTTCCACACGCGAGAACACAGCAGTGTAGCGTCCTCTTAAGGCTGAACAAGCCAGTTTTAAAATTATATAAAAATAATATTTTTTTTAGACAAAATCTTAGTTGGTTATTTATATAAGAATAATGTAAAAAAAATTTTTAAAAATGTTTTATTTTAAGGGGTGAAAATTATGATTGAATATTGATTAGATTGTGTTTTATACTAAGCCCACTAGGTTTAATAATATGATTATCTATAATTTAACTATTTATAAATATTCTTAGTAACATATTGAAGGGCACGACGAAGAGTTTTTTTTTCAAATTTAGCTTATTTTAGCAGAACCATAACTGTAAAAAAAATGTATTTTTGGGGGAGTACTTTTAATACATATACCATTTTTATGGCTTAGCTATTTGAAAATATTGAAAAATCTCTTCGTCATGCCCTGACAAGAATGATCATTATTCTAACCCAATTTTCAGATTTCAAATATGTTAATTGTTAAAGGGTGTGGAGTTTTTATAAATTTTTATCAAACTATTTCTGTTGAAATTGCTCTTGCGCTACACGAAAATAAAAATAACTCACACCCACGGAGTAATTTCTCAGAAATATCAATTAGGTTTATTTTCGTAGACCCGTTATCGATATCATGATAAATATTACTACGAATTATTTATGAATGTTGTAAAATGAACCGATAGCTAGTCAATATTGACAAGACTTTTCATTTGGTATATTATTATTGTTGAACTGTATATACGTTTGAAATTTAAATATTATCTACTTTAAGAAATCTTAAGATTTAAGTAGAATGTCTTAAGAAAAAATCTTAAGTTAAGCCTTATGAGATTTTTAGTGTCCGAAAAATGTCAAAACAAAAATGAATAAGGTTTAACGGTTCAAGGGACGCTTTTTTTTCGGTGCAACTCGTTTGTGCACATTAAAAATTTTTTACCTGAAAATCGTCAACTCATTTGCGCACAGTAAAAATATCGTTGACTCGTTAGCGCACGTATTAAATTTTACCTAAATAACCACGACTCATTTGCGTACAACGAAAACATATACCTACCGACCATATAAAAATGAATTATCGTAAAAATAAATGATACAAAGCAAAAGATTACAGTGCAAATGATTAAATACGGCAATGTTTATCTAATACCAATATCTTATAATAAATATCTTATATAATCAACCATATTTACAGGTAGGTAAAATTTGTGTGCGCAATCGAGTCGTGTTTTTTGCCCAAACGAGTCATAAAATAGGTAAATGTGCGCAAACGAGTTGTAACCCTTTTAGATTCTGAGCGTAGCGAGGAAGCTTATGGTTTTACAATGATGTTTATTTTATTTATTTTTTATTTTTCTGTAAACACTTTTTCTACCAGAAGGAGTGCTTCGATCTATACACTCACACCCAGTTTCCGATAGCAAATTGCATCTATTTGGTACTTTTGAGAGGTCATTTTTCGATTTTCATAATAGTTTTTTAATGCGTAAGCAAAAACTACCAAAAAATTACGAAAAATACGATTTTGTAAAATCGAGAATTTTAATTTCGTCGTAATTTCG
>JAIPRL010010816.1:0-14688 GCA_025469235.1 Pemphigus obesinymphae
TTATTAAGACTTCTCATACTTTTTGACAAGTTTTATGCCGGCTGTCGACCTGACGCAACCTCAATTAGTCGACTTCTACGACAGGCATGAGGAAACCGTGGAGGTATTCTTAGCCTCCTCCACAGGGTAACATTCTGCTAACAATGTCATGTCAATTTAACGTATTTTTTCACTCTACTCATATTATATTATAATAATATTGTAATCAATAGTGTGTAGTATACGTCTGTCTTAAATATATAATATAATGTATTTTAATAAAATGTATTTCGGTTAAAGAGTAAAATATGAAAATTATAATAAATTGAGAAAAGATGGCCAAATGAGCATATTACTTAAAGTTAAGATTAAATATTCAGTTTTTATTTAGTTTTAAATTTCAGTTATACAAATTTAGTTCATATTACCTATTTAACTTAATAGTCAACCTTGAATTTTATATTTATTTGCATTCATTTTACTTGAATTATTGCCCTTTAAATTCACGTCAACTTAACTTATTTTTTTAATATCTAAAGTCAAAGAAATGTAATAGGTATTTATTTCATTTATTTATCATCAGATATTATTATTAAATGATTCGTCTTGTTCAATATACTCTTCCTAGAAATTGGAGATAAATACCTGATCAAAATTAATATTCCATACAAATAAATAATCAAATAAGCGATTACGAAAACAAATTACTAGGGTTTAAAACCGGTAACCGGGTTTTTCCCCGAATACCGGTTAAAACCCCCTTTCTGAGAACCAAAACTGCTTCCCAGTTTTTATTTTAAATCTAATTAAATCTAAAAAAATATAATTTTGGGGTCTTAAATTTACCGGTAATTGTAACGGAACAGTTGAAATTAACAAAAAAAAAAACCACCAACCCCTTTCTAAGGTACAAAAAAACATTATTTATATATTATTATATTATAAATATTATTTGATTTGTTTATCATGTCTTCGATGATTTTTACTTAGTACCTATTTTTATTTATAATAATTTAATCTTTATTTAATAATAACTTTTATTGTATTTAATAACATTTAATTATTATGGGTATATTTTTATAGTAGGTTCATATATATATATATATATATATATATAATACTTATAATCTCATATATAAAATGCTAATTTTTTTTCCATAAAATTTTTAATTTGAATAGAAATTTAATTCCCCCCCCCCCCGTTTTCTCTTATTGGCGATTGAACATACAAAGTACTTAATATACGAGGTACATATACATCAGTCTGAGGTTAAAATTAATATTGAAGTGACGGCAGACATGATTGTGAAAATGTCGATGTTTATGACCATTGTTTTATAATTATTATGAATTCTTTATAACTGTGTTATTTTCGATCGCGACGAAGCTTACTTTTACATAGGATTTTTTTTTTAGAATAATTGTAATAATCTAACAAATATTCCAGGATCGGAAAGCAGAGACCAAAAAGTTAAACGACAACTAGTCATAAATATTAAAAATGTTTGTTATAAGCCATTTTAAATTCTAATTAATTGTTTTAAAATGATAGGAGCGGCTAAAAATCAGTAACCGCTTATGAGAAGTAGGAAGCGGTTACCCTAAAAATTAAGAAGTGGTTTTTAACCGAGAAGTGGTAGTCACTGGTTTTTAAATTAATCAAAGAACCGTTTATCGATATCTACGTATTTAAAAAACCGTTTAAAAGGTACCGGTTACCGATTTTCAAATTTTTTTTAGCCGGTTACCGCTATTTTCGAAAGTGGTTTAAGCCCTGCAAATTATCTTAACGTAACATGATAATATTTATAAACTTAACTAAAATTATTAAAATCTTAATTAAATTTAACTTTTAACTCAGTAAATTAATAATAATATTAACTAGTATAGAAATGGAGTAGGTACTATAATTTTGCGTAATTTTATTTTAGTGGAAAAATAATACAATAAATAAAACTATATACAAAATATATATGATTATGGAATATATATTAATTATTTTTAAATTTCTGTTTGCATTATCTATATTTAACAACTCGATAAAAATCAAATCGCAATATATCAGATGATATTATATTTTTGAAATGTCCAAAAAATCATAGATCTATTAACTAAATGGACTGCACTTCCAGCCAAAACCCGTCAGACCATATCTGATAACTGATAAACTGAAAAGATTTATTCTAGAAAAAAAAACGAACTTTTCACTCGTTTTTCCATAGAATTTGTGATAATTACTTTTGTTATCTATAGATTCCTTTATTAGCTTTTAATTATCCTTCATTATGTTGTTACCATATTTATGTTTAAAATGGTTATGATCACAATCAGAATATCCATGGAATAAACAGTAATATAGTAGTTTTTCTTCCACAATACTCTTTTCAGCCCATCACATCTCGTCTGAGTATTTCAATATACAGAAGGTGTGGAAGACGTAGTCGATTTAGTTAATAGGTGTATGGAAATAATATCTGCAACAATATACGTGCGTCACTGCCGGATTCGAAATCATCTGACCGTGTGTGTGTAGTTTAAATCATTCGGGCAGGAAATATAAAACCATCCTGTAAAATGGTAAATTTCACTTGTATTGAAACAATAATAATAATAATAATAATATATGCGTTGGAAATTTATGTAACAATTATTTTTTAGTAATTTATCATCGGTTTTGTGCAGTATAATTCAGCGACGACGTTAACAACGATCAACCAGAATTATTTCGTTTAATTTTGATTAAACTCGGGAAAAGGAAGTGGGGTTAAACTGTATGATTATTACAATAACCACAATAATACTGTATAGCGATATTATATTATTTTATCCGATTAACATGAAATTTCAGCATTAATTATTGTATATAAAACGGTTTCCTGATTTTGAAAGCTCTCTGTGTAGATACGAGTATATGCAATAATCGAGATACCTACAAATAGTTGAAATATTACCAATTTATTTGGTTAACTATCATTACAGTTACATATATAAATACATATTATGTATTATAGTATTATTTGAATACTCGTTATAATTTTTGCGCAATACGCGTTTTCCAAAATTACATTTAAAATGTGGCGAGAGTAACTTATTTTAAAAATCAAGAATATTGACTGAAATTGAAATTTTATAAAATTACTTATTTAAAATAAATAAATAATGTTTATAATAATCATATAATTCCAGGCCGGGAATTAACGAGTAATAAGTTAAAACTGAGTGGAAAACTAAAGTTAATTTTAATTAAGTTACTTATAACGTGTTACCTACTTTTTTTCCAAAACAAACATGCAAATTTTCTGTTTCTGATTAATATTAGCGTGAACACAAAAATATAGGTATTTTAGCACATGAGAATTCCAAATACCTATTTCTAATTTGTTACGGTTAATTAGAAAATTTTAACTTTTAACTCATTTTAACTTGGTTTTTTTAAACTGATTTAACTTAATGAGTTAAAAGGAATTCGTTAACTTGCCCAGCCTTGATTATAACGTTGTGCATTTACATAGTATATATTATAATAATAATACAAGGCTTTGCATCAGAGATTTGAGTTATATTCAGTTTATACTTGATGTTATATTTAGTATTTAGTATTTATATTGGTTTTCTAATATTTTGTTTTCGTTAGACAATTTATATAGGGTTATAATTAGAGTTAGAATTTAAGTTGAATTTAACCAAAAACCAAAATGAATATTCAAATAAACCCAAATAAATCATAGCTGATTGTTTATAACTCTAAAATTATATTACATTAGATGAGCGAAAACAACAAACAAGGGTGCAACGTTCTTTAAGTTAAAAAAGTAAATTACTTCAATTTTTCATTTTGGCTCAAACCTCCTATGAACATTTTAATTATGGTATATAGAATATATAGACTGTATTATTATTTTTCAATCGCCAAACACACAATAAATTGCTAACATTATTTATTTTATAAAATGTAAAAAAAAAAAAAAAACCATTCTCCGTTATGCAAAATAATATGCAGATATTATATATAGAGGATTTATCCGAGCTTATTTATAAAATATCGATCGCTTTTGTACACTATATATATATATATATATATGTATAGATTATATTCCATTTAGACCTTCGTCGGCATTTACGATTTCAATTGTATTTATTTAACTTTTCGTCGAATACGAAAAAATGTATATATATATATATACATATAAGTATAATATTCATCTTATCGGTTATCTCACCGCAGGGGAAACCCGTCTACGCGACTACAATGCGCATCTGTATTTCCGATTTCCGAACGAACGGACGGGATGCTGTTATCTTCCGAGTAAATCACCGAGTCGAACGAAGACAGGTTTTGTATTATAATATTATTTGTTATTTCTTTTTTTCCTTCTCTATGAAAACCCGATGTGAGATAATGAGATTGTTTACATTCAGCTGTCGTTTTATACGGGAAAAAATATGTTTATTTTCTTCAAAGTAAGCGATTATATATAACCGGATCGTGCGTACATATACATATACACTTCGGCGGTGCTCAAATGTGCTCCAATTGGCTCCGAGAATCTCACCTGAAATAAAATAAAATGGTATGGGATATATTTATCTGCATGAAAATGATTCCATGGCAGGAGAAATGATAACGTGAGTTTTTCTCTCGCCGTAGGCCACTGTTGTGAGATAAGGAACGATTTGACTATGTTATAGTTTGTGAAAGCAGTAAGCTACTTCTTGTAAATCCTTGTTCACACTATGTTAGTAGTTAGTCAAGTAGTAATAAGTGATAAGTATAGGAGTAGTAAGTAGTAGTACCTAAGTAGTTAGTCGCTTGAAAGAGTCCCGACATTAGTAGTTAGTTCATTGGTAATCTGATGATAAAGTTGTGTGATAATGATGTAATATTATCACAGAATAAAAGAATCTATAAGAAAAAAAATCTTAATTTTTAAAAGAATTATATTTTAAAAAAAGAATATTTTATTCTGAATTGTGAAATTTGTCAATTTGTATGGAGTTTTATTAATTTTGTTTAATTTTATAATATTGATTATGTCATGTTCAAATTCTTTATAAGCCGATTATTTTGCTTGCTTACTTTTATATAAGGGCGATTTGTAATTCCATAGGCATTCATATTTCAGGTACTCGTTAACAAATTTGAACGTTGTGTCTTGCTCCAACGAGAAATATTAATAAAAATATTAATTTTATAATATAAATATATTTTATTATTAATAACTAATATAATAAATAATAATGAAAATTTTAATGCGGGAAATATTATCATTATCACAAATAGTACTACAATATTTTTAGATTACAAGAATATGATATATTTGATAACAAACAGATGTTGCAATATATACTAATACACTGGACTAAAAAAATGCGTTCCGACACGTTTAGTCGACCTCTTTGGTTCAACTAAATTGCTACTAAATCAGAAAAAATCAAATTAAATGGATTTAGTTGACTAAAATATTTTACTAAACTACTCTACTAAATTATTAACAAAGTGTTAACTAGGCTTTAGGGTATTCGGTTACTATGTCCATCCCGTTGTACGATCAGTCCTCTTGTCTCCTTGTCAAATTCTGGTCCTTTTCAGTCTGATTCTCAACCTCAACCATAATCCAAAGCTTCCACTTCTATTTTTAACAGTGAACAGTTATTTCCATGTCATAATGGGTCTTACAAGTGGCTTCTTTTCCAGAACCATGTGCAGGAGTAGAGTTTGACACTATCAAACATATCCAACTCAGTGCAACTCGTATACGTACATTCAAACCTTAAAGACTACTACTGTTTTGTGCACAACAAAAACATAAATATCTTTTTTCAAATTTTGTTATCTAATACATAAATTAATTATCGTACAGATTAAACTATATAAATATAATCGATTGTATAGATAAAATCATTTTGTATTTTATTTGATAAGCTTAGTTTTAAATGTTAGTGACTGTGTTGAATCATTAGTCGTTAGTCGTTTGTCAGTAAATGGTGTAGAAACATGTATTTCCACAGTAATCAAAAGTTTCAATATTATTGAAACGCGGTGATGAAAACAATGTTTTAGCATCGGTAATAAATTTATTAAATTCCCAATTTTAAAAAGTAGTGAAGCGAATTTTAGATGTACTAATAAAAAATGTTCCTCGAATTTTATTATTGATAAATTCAATAAAGTTATAAAAGTTGCCAACACTCATAACCACGAAGAATATAATAACCAAACGACAACAAGAGAAATTATCAGAAGTAGGTAATCTTAAATGTAGCGTAGAAAATGATTTGTACGTAAAACCAAATAAATTAATAAGTAAAAATCGCATACACATATTTAATCAATGGTATAAGTTTAAACTAAAACAATACAGAATATGAAGGGAAATTTAATATTAGAGACCATTGTTAATAAAAATGTATTATAAAAAAAGTAAATGTATAAATGTATAAAGTTGTTAAAAAGGTAAATATGCGCATACGAGTGGTGGACTGTTCAGACTACTGCAATCTCTCATTTATTCCTGATTGTATATACTTATATAATCAAATAAAAGGGTATAATAATAATAATTTGTTTTATATTATTACTAGCTGAATTATATGGCGTCGCACTGAAAAAATCGTGATTATTCAACTCTTTTTGGGTGTAACTCGCTATGGAAGCAATATTTTTTTAAAGGGTCAATCACTCAAAAAAATGTTTAAAATATTCAAATTTCAGTAAGAAACGTTATCTAACATATTTTATTAAACCTTTAAATTTTTTACACCATCTTTTTGAAAAATTTTTTCTTAGTGCTCCTTTTTGTTGTATAAGGAACCTCTGTACAAAATTTAAAGTTTCTAGATCCAGGGGCTTAGACCGTACGTTGATACCTAAGTTTATCCTTTTATATACTATAGCTGTACAGTGTATACGCAAGAGTTTGCTCGTGAAAAAAATTGTGTGGAATTCCTTTTGGGTGTTACATAGTACGTTACCCGTCGCGGCTTCTTCCGTTAAACTTTAGTATAGAAAGTATATGAGTTAAAGCAATAAAAATTAATTTTTAAATTTTCTCAAAAGATAATGTCAACAGTAGAATACAAAAAAATTCTTGTTCTTGTATTCTTGACCATCATTCATTATAATAGTGAAAAAATAGATTTTTTTATTGCTTGGACTATATATATATATATATAAATAAATTGTTTAGGACAAGTCGAATATAATATATAAAAGATATACAATCTACACATACAATTTGTTTTTTTGCCAATTTCAACTCCTTAAAATCAAAATTTTTCAAAATCCTTTCTTATTGTATGTCTAGACTACAATACAAATATATCCTTAATCTTTCAAGTCGCTATCATAGTTTAGAGTGTTTAGACTGTGCGTTGATTATAAATAAGTCAGTCGGAACTTTTTTTTTTATATATTTAGATTCTTATTTTTTAGATATTATGTATTTATAGATTTCATTTCTGATTAAAGAAAACTGTTAAATAAATTGTTTATGAAGGAACTTTACCGGACTATAGAACTATCCAACCCCGTTCGTTACAGGATAATTTATACAGAATTTATCGATATTATAATATCAAATCAACTACCTACTGGTATTTAAAATTGATTTAAATGGTCAATTATTATTTCTTAAAATAGTCTTATATAATATTTTTAATATACGAGTATATATTTTACTAAAGTGGCAGAATACGTTTTTCAAAACTCGAATAGTCCTTAAAGATTTATCTATGTCACTTTAACGATACTGGTGAGTGATCGTTTACATTTTCAAACCACGATGAAAAATGTCTATACTTGTCACATCATAACTCATGAATATTTTACTGAGTAATCACGACGAATGTGAAATACAAAAACGTCAGGCTTTGAAAATATCATCTATGTCTGTGATTATAATATGTTTTAATTATTTTGTCTACATACTTTATAAGTATTTATATATTTTTTAAATCTTGTTAAATCTTTTATTTTATTATAATTTCTGATTTATATAATATTTGTCAAACCAATACACAATAGGTTCAAACTATTAAAAAAAATATTAATTTAATATTCATACATTTATCTTGATCAATTATTCTTTATATCCTATTTTAGTGATATAAGTACATTATCACACTTAATCCTGCTTTAAATTGAAAGTACTTTTGTTTAAAAATACTTAAAAGCTATAGTAAAAAAATTATGAAATTTTCGATTTTAGACAAAAGAGAAATATTGGAAATAAAAAATAAAAATATTTATTTTATATATAAATATATAATATATTAAAAAAAGAGGAATAAAATTTTAAACAAGTCAAATTAATGGGATATCATGTCATTAAAATATGTCACAAACATTTATATTTGAAAATTGAATGGGGGAGGGGCTGGAAAAATATTTGTGTCACTTAAGCATAAAATATAAATCATTTAATCTTATATAACTAAATACTAAATAACTATATTCCAGTTAACTGTATGGAAAATGCAATGCAATACTGTTAAAAGTTATTAAAATATAAACAAGTACCTATACTATAATACATAAAACTTAAAATACTTTAGATTATAATATTAGAGTAGTACGTATAAATAAAGTACAAAAAAAAAAAAAAACAAGTTGGGTGATCAGTGTACAACTTTTTTAGTGGAGTAATACTGAGAAGTAACATTATAAAAGAAACAGGCAATAAGGAAGCTACAGTCAGAATAACCAGACAAAAATTTGTCTACAGAATATTATTATATCTAAGGACATATTTACGAAAGGGGTCCAGAGGTACTGGATCTCCCAGAATTAAAAAATATAGATTATAAAACCTTAAAAACTTATAATAAATTTTTGTAGATAGCATTTTTATACATTAATAACTATATACAGAATTTTTATTAATTAAAATAGTAACAATAATGTTCTTAAAAATGAATATCATTTTAAAAAATCAGATTCCGATTGGAGTGAAATATTGTTTCGCTTTAAGATGATGTTTATTATTTTATATATTTCTGCGAGATATTTTGTGACCAGATAATCTATTTTTCCATCAGTATTGATTTTTCAGCAGAAAATGTTGTCTACATAGTAATATTAATAGGCAACTTTTGTCAATTTTTCGATAAAAAGTATTAAAAAATAACAAAAAATGATAATTTCCTCATAATTCCCAAAATATCATTTTTAAACACTTGAAAATTTTACAGAGTATGTATATATTTTACACAACGCTGATAATAAATATGTTTAAAAAGTAACAAAAAACATTTTGTATATAAATATTTATTTATAATTAGTGTATTTATTATTTTCAGTGACTTAAGAATGTGGTTGAAGTTTTGGTGATCAAAAATCAATGAACTAATCGTATATTATTAGGCCGTGGTTATTACATACTAGTATTATAAATTATACCTATATCAATACATATATTTAAAATAAATTTATCAATTAAAATTTAAAAGTTTACCAAATCAATATTATATTTTATAACTATAATTATCCTGTTGTATATTTGTACAATATTCTTAATTTTATAATAAATATCTTTAAAAGGGAATGATTCTTTACTGTCTAGTATTTTTATATTACTGTTTGAAAATTAGGAAAAATGTATAAATTAAAATATATTATGCTGAAAAATTATTTTGCCTTGTTTATTGTTCATCATGCTAAATGATAACATTTTTTTCTGGTGATGTAAAATATTTTACAAAAATGTTTTGAAAATATGAAAATTGAGTGAGTTTCAAACTAAAAATCTTAATAAATTTAAAATTCAAGTTAAATATTCTAAAAACATATTTTTAATTCAAACTGTAGAAGTGTATAGTATTACACAGTATATTCATAATATTTTTATATACACTAGTATCCCCTCCGTAACGGCTATAGATTCTTTTGATTTTTTATCTCCTAATTAGACGTTTTTTACTCCTAAATATAGTAAAATATAATATAAAAGTTGTATAAATTATTGGTTTTCAATATTCTTTGGAACCCGCATAGACGAAATAAAAATACGTAAAACATTAAATTTTCGAAATGTGAGAAAACATTGTGTGTCATGTCATGTTCATGACAAAAATATAGATCTATTTATCCAAATAATGTATGCTATTCGGCAAGGTTAGACAAATTAAAATTATTTTTAATCTTAAGAATGTGAAGTTAAGTCAAATTATTAACGAATGTCAATTGTTAGGTAGTAAAGTGTTGATCCGAATTTTATATTAACTCGATTAAATTTTAAGTTAACACAAACGTCGAAGCAAACGTTATAAATGGAGTTAAATGCATAAAAAAATCGTGTTATACCATACAGGCATGGCTTCAATGGGAGGGGGGTGGAGGGACTATAGTCAAAGTATAAAAATAATTTGGTCACTCGTTTCAATATAATATCATTGTGTTTATTAATTATTTACCACAAACTGTGAAATCTTCCCTCCTTCCACCACAGATCGTGATAACCCATCGTACGTATGTGTATAGTTTAAACATCGTTTTAGGAATTGAATTTTAATTATTTCGTCGCGATAGTGACGGGGTCTCAGAGGTGGGCCGATCGATACAATTTAACTCTTCCACTACCAACTGAAGACTTATGCAACCTGGTCTTGGCGGGGACTCAATCAATCAAAAAACGACACAATATATATGTGTTTATAAAAATACTAAACAAAAATATCTATTGTTATTGCACCTATATTACCGGGTACATGGTAATAAATTTAAAAGAAAAACCGTAAAAAAGATTACTTGCCGTACGAATCCCCTCTGCTCTCATGTCCCCCTCATCGAAAAAGACTCAAAGAGAGGAATTTACATTTTGTCTTCGAGCTAATATCATCGTGCGTTTCGGAATCATAAAAAGGTTGTCGTTACGGTGTGTATAATATGTCGTATATACATTGAATCATTGAACATTTATTTGTTTTTTTTATACCGCATAAAAAATAATAATAATAAATAAAAGGTATTTGAACGACAGCCGTCTCATTTGTAAAAAACCGTATATTTTATTTATTTATTTATTTTTGGTGAAATTGAAATTTCTATAATGTCCTTCCGAGTCAAATAACTATAACCGATGGATTGGAAGGAGTGACATGGGGGGAGACACTTTTGTCATTTTTCAAATAACTTACGTAATATGTATAATACTTATATTAATCAATCATTTAGATTGTCTATCTGTACACAAATACGAATACTCTATTCCCACCGCTGCAAATACGCAAACAAGTGTATACGATCAAATACCGTTACATTTTTGTCATATAAGTAATATAATCATGACGATGACATTATTTTGTGTTTATTTTAATTAAATCAACACCAATATTTAAACACTATTCAGGTATTTAGACAAACAATACATTTTTGTATTATTACAATTTATTATTTATTTTTTTTTTATTGTTTTCTTACCAAAATTATAATGTCGAATAAATTATGTTTGTTTTATTTAATATATTCTGACTGATATTATCACTTATTTATTGAGTACAGAAAATTACATTAATGGAATGAAAAACATATTTTTGGAGAATGAGCAAAATTTAATGATAAAAATAATATACATTTTTGAAGTAGGTATTTAAAAGTTAATTAATAATATTCGCTGAATCAGTTAAAAGTTATAACCTGATTCAAAAAAAGTTAATTATAAAGTAATTTTTTTCATCTCTCGTTTATATATTGAATTTTTTTTTATTTATTATTTGGAATAACGAGTTATTTTAAGTTAATTTTGAACGAAAATGGTAGTATATATGTATCTAACTAAAATAATTATTAGAGAAGTAATTTTTTTGTATAAATAAAACTTTAAAAACGTAGAATAAAATAAAACAAAACAAAACTTAGACCTATTGCTAAAGTAAAATTTTTGTGTTCTAAACTTAAATTTAAACGAACCTAAGAAACTACTAGAAACGAATAAACGATAGTTAATGAAATAATTTAATCTTAACTTAATAACCTAATTGATGCCTACCTTTAATATTTTTACGATAGCTGATAAAACTTATATATAAATTCTGTTTAACTTATGTAAAAAAATAGCGTAAACAATATTGTATAAAATGTGTAAATTAAAATACATAAATGTTGGATTACAATAATAATTGTGTAATTATTTTATTTTTTTATTTTTATGGTCACAAAATTATAATATTGTCAAAATTGAATTTTATTTAATTGTATTTTTAATTTACAATATTTTGTATATAATATATATAAAATACTCTGCCAATAATAATATTATAATAATAATTTAATAATAATAATAATATTATGTGCTCATATGTAAATATATAAATATAAGTAATTGAGTAAATGTGTAAGTATACTTTAGGTACCTACTTCAGAAAACTAATATTTGAGAAGTAATTTAAATGCTATTTTACTTATTTATCCAATTAATTAAACTTTAAATAATTTTTTTACATAAATAAATTATATTTTTATTCAATATTTTGATATATTGTCTTCGATAATTCAACGCTACAATCCTCGGTGGAATACAAGATGGATCAGTTTTATTGATAAAAAACCTATGTATTTTATAATATATTTTAACTCTACGTACAAGACGGCGAGTGGGACGCATAGATCTTATCAATCAGTGGTAATATATCATATTCTATGGATAATACGCGTATTTCCATCAGAAAATCATGTTTTAGATAAGATGAAACACCAGTATGTGTTTCGATGGGTAAACGTATTCAATCCCAGATAGCAATTGGAACATATAAATATTTTGAAAACATGTTTTTATCTTTTTTTTAACTAGGTATATTTATAAAAAAAAAAACATTGTGATGAAAAAAATTATATAAACAAGTATTGTAAATTTAATATTTTAGACATGTGTTAAAAATATATTCCTATACAATATTTAGAATAACATGATTTCAATATATTGTGACATGTTATTTTGAATAACCTTGCAAAAACATGTGTATTTAAATATTTTATATTTATAAAAGGAATTCATATTTAAGACAATGTTAAAAAAAACGAAATTCGAAAATATTGTGAAATTATTTCTTGAACAACATTGTGATAATAAGTGTATTTAAAATGTCATTTAAATGTGGTATGGATTTTTTACTTCAAGGAGGGTTGATAAGTGAGATAAGAAGTGTTTATACCAAGTCATTAACACAAAAATTATGGTATAGATATTTGCCACATGCGATACAAATACAAAGTGTAATACTAGCCCAATTACCTGGCTTCGCCCGTGCACTGCAGTTTTATCTAAAACTCTTGATAGTAGTGGACATCTATAATATTCTCTGAAAATTTCCGATTTTTAAGACCAGTAGTTCGGGTCGAGCGTTGAATAAAAACTGAAACCCTCTTTTCCATTTGTCCTCCCTTAAAGGTCGAATTTAAAAACGTCTCTCTCTTTGTGGACGTCTATGTCATTAAAGAATATCCTATATAGAAGTTTCAGTTTTCTACGATCAATAGTCTGGGCCGGGCGTTGATGATTTTTATATTTTGTATAGATTATAATATGGACAAACATCTCAGTGATTAAGTACCTGATATTCGTATGAATTTATAACAATGATTGAGTAACGAAGCCGTTTTCGCGTGAATGTGTGATATACCTGGGTACCGGGTTGGATTCCAGATGACGAGATAGAAACGTCTTACGAGTTACCACCGCTTGCCGCTATGGGAAGAAAACGTTGTCATACAATACTGTCTATTATTCTCTTTCTCCCCCTTTTTTTTTTTTTTTTTTGTAATTCAATATTTTGATTAATTGTTCGTAAAATATTTCCACGGAAAATTGCTACAATACGATATTGACCATATATATTTTGTCTCAATGCTGTATTTCTCTGCCACGGATATATTATCAAAATGTTTTGAAAGCATTACTAAATTAGAAAACAAATATTACACACGCATTGTAGCGCCATTTTAATATTTTTTTACAATATTATAAAAAAAATGTCCGAAATATGTAACTGCTATCTGGGACGTGCTTAATTTCAGAACGTTATCGCTCGGAAATTCGCTTTTTAAAAATCGCTTGATACGTATTAGAATACGTTTTATCATTTCGATGACAATACATAACGACAACGTTGAATTATCGAAGATACAATTATTCCTTATTAAAAAGTAACTAGATATAATTTTAACTAATGATGATTTTTAAATCTAAGATTTATGAATAATATAGTTTAATATGATATTAAATAATAGACGGATAGTTTTTGGTACGCGCTGAAGATGACAACATAGTTGTTGAAATACTTATTACGCAAAATAAAAGTGTACAATATTATGACTAAATAATATAATAATTATAAATAGCCACAAGTATTCATATTTACGTGTATATTAGTAATGATATCTACTATATGACTGTATACAGTGGTGGATTTGGGGAGGGAAGCAGGGAGACGAAGCTACTCTTAATTTTTTTCATGTTGAACATTGTACCCCTTAATTTATTTATCAAGGAACGCAAGGAACGCAATGTTTGTTGTAATTTTTAATTAAAATTTTTTAAAATTATAATTTATTTTTGGAAAAACCTTGAAATTACGAAAATGAATGTTCTTAGTCCTTATCACATAAATGGTTTTAGATAAAAATCATGATATAAAATGTTGAATAGTTGATCTTATTAAATCATATTGGTATCATATAGGTAATAAATAATCTTCATTATCCGTGAATGGCTAAAG
>JAIPRL010010817.1:0-14688 GCA_025469235.1 Pemphigus obesinymphae
ATACATCCACCAAAAGTACCCTACCCAGTAGCGAAGTGCATCCACCAATACTGACACCCGACGAGCGAAGTGCTTCCACAACCTACTGACCGGCTTTTTTTTTTTATTTTACCAACACGTGGGAGGCCCAGTTGAAATTTTTTGTGTTCTTATATAATACGTATATACCTATCAATAATGTACATGGATACCATATAGGTGTATATTGACTTAAAATTGCTTATATATTTACTTATACATATAATTTATCATAATATTATATAAGTATACAATTTCATTGTATTGACCTTATCACAGTGGCGCCTCGCGGACTTTGAAAGTGGGAGGGCGATTATAAACTATTAATTTTTGAAAAGCGCAGAGTACAATAATAATTATGTACCAGTTAAAAAGGTATTTGTTAAACCAAAATATAAAAAATAAATATATAATATTAATACGTTTTGCAAAAACCAAAAATTACAAAATAATAAAACTCATACGTTTTATACTCATAATGTAAGTGTCTATCTTACATTTCACTAAACAGGTCTTCCAAGTTGTTTTGTTTAAATTTTTTGTGAATATGATACTGAATTTTTATCTACTACATTATAATACTATAATATATATACCAATAATAAAAGAATAAATTAAATAAATAATGAAGAAATACAGAAATGTATAGAAATGTATACGCGTCACGAACACGAACACAGTAAATACATTTGTATATATACACATTATTCCGTATATTTTTAAACTACGATTATCTTATAGTGTTTTCATAACAATGGAAAACAATTTTTGAATTCAATAATAATATTTTGAAAATGCATTACAATGTAAATATAAATGATCGTGATATATATATCAATCTAACTTGTTAATAAGTAATTTACTATAATTTTAGAGGGGGCGATCGCCCCGTCGCCATTATACACGAGCCACCATTGCCTTACCAATATAATTATAATATACTATAATATTGATCCGTGGTGCAACATTTTATATATTGCGATTTACATACATATCTTTTAAAGTTTTCAATAACCTTATAGTCGAATTTTGGTTTCTAAAATCCACAAAATTAGTAGTTGTAGTATAATATTTAAAAACAAAAACGCAGAACATTATGATTTTATTACTTTTGGCTGGATTATGATTGGATTTTTAATTTTGGAGAAACATGATTTTAAATGCACAATTTTTTTCTTTTTTGCATTTCAATTATAATAGTATCGCGTTTCTCTTAAAAAAAAAAAATATATATATATATATATATATACTCGTATATAATCGATACACTATCGACTGTTCACTTTATTAGGTAGAGCGTTTAAAGTTGATGGTAATTGTACAATGTTTGCTTCTATCAACCGTCTTCACTCTTGTACTTGTGAGATCTTTACTAAAATATGGAATAGTTTATTCTTTGTAAAATATTAAATTCTGCAGCTTAAACGCATTTAAAATAGATTTTTAATCTTTGTGAACCATGTTCTAAATTTAATTGTACCATATCAATGATATGGTACAATTAAATGCTTCTGATGCTTCTGATCTTCTCGATGGTATCACTTTTAAAGGTCTCACTTCATATGACACTAGCTTCCTCTTTTTGTTCCCATTTTACACGTTTGGTCATACTCATCAACTTCATCATATGTTCAGTTCTGTATATTATTTGTTTTCCAAGTTATATTCTACCTTTAATATTATCAATTTTATTGTTAAATTAAATTAAATTTTTACAACTTAATATATTTTACATTATAAATTGCAATTTTTGTGTTATACATATTCAAATAAATAAACAATATAAATATTGTTACCAGAAATTATATTTTTTTGATTTAGAATAATATAAAATTTATTGCTGTATGTAGGTATTAGTATCTCATAATATTTGCGGTGTATTGAAAAAAGTGTCAAAAGACAAAAAATAAATGACAGTTTTTACTTTTAGTTTAATTCATATTAAATTTCGAAATATATAATAAACATACTTAATACTACTTAAACTACTCTTTTTGTATATTACATTAAAGTATAACATCTAAGTATAAATACATTGGAATAATATATCTTTTAGTATTTCGAATCATATTATATTGTATTAGTGCAGATATTTATATTAGGTACATAGGTCCTTATATAAAATAATTTAATAGAAGGCATAGCAATGAGAAAATTTACAGAATTAAAGGTAAATTTTTTTTATGGCATTTCAAACTATAGAATACAGTATTTGTGTTAAAAATATTGAACATTTATTGTTTAATAAATTTCATTATGTAATAGCTAATATTCAATTAAAAATCAATACATATAATATGATATGAATAAATATTATTATACATATAAACACATAGTAGTATATCATATTATATCATTCTGTCATATTAAATAAAATCGTGAATTTATGACTAATGTATTTATATTTTTAAGACTATATTTATTTTATATCAGGTATTATAGATTAAAAACATTTTATCTTTATGACGGAATATGTGTATAATAGAATATATAGACTATAAAAAGACAATAATGCATAATCTTGCGTTTTTAAGCGTATATTATTATTTTCATTAGCTGCATGCATTTCCAGTACACTTTTAGAGTAGGTATTGAAGTCCGAACCCTAAATTATGATACAATTAAATAATCAAAATCCCAAAAAGGTATCAACATTTTTTACAATATTTACCAATACAGTAATTAACGGTTAATTTACCTAAAAATATATTTATGTATATTTTACATCTCTAGGGAGATAACAAAAAATTATAAAAAAAAAAAGAAAGTTAAAAATAATTATTATATACTACCTAGTTAATTTGATAATTTTCAAGAAAAGACAAATTAATTTGAAAAGGAGTAAAAAAGGGTTCTTTTGAATAGGCTTATAACTTGCATCCGAATTCCATCCAATGTTTGATATGAAATATAAAAATTACAAAATGTTTAATTATTATTTAATGGTTTAATTCTTTGTATAGATATACAAAATGATAAAATATTGAATTACATCATTATAAAAAAAATTCTTAAAATCAAGTATAATATTCGAATGTATTTGTCATTTCAACTAATAGAAATCAGGTACGATTTATGATTTATAATATATTTATTATTAACAAAAAATAATGTTTTTTTTCCTGACGATTTTTATAAATCTCTAAATTATAAGTGTATAAAAATTTTAAATGACATTTTACTTAAATTCAAGTCTTTCGAAAAAAAAAAAAATCAAAATGAAAAAATGTGCTCATTACCAAAATTTGGTATATTATATGTATAATAGAGTTTAATCATTATATTTTATCGTTATGAATTGATCGAGCTAAAATAATAATTATTATGAAACACTCGGTGCGTATATTACATACTATTATTTATGGTCGACTTCGTAACGATAGTCAAAATTTCATACACAGACTTCATATACATAAATATAATATATATATAATCATACTATATACACGCATAAACACTCGTCGTGTCTGCCATGAAAGTTATGATCATTTTTCGCACGAGGATAATACGATCTTATTTCTTGACATTCACGACCCATGTAATACGCACCTTTCACTATTTTGCGGTTATTATAGACGAGGAATATAATATACCATATAGACAGTACCTACTGGCCAAAAATCGATTAGTTATTTCATCGATAAGATATTATTTTTTTTTTTTTGTATATGAACACGTTCATTATTTTTCAGTTATAATATATTTGAAACTAACGGTTAATACTAAGTGTATATTATGGTCCTTACTTCAAATATTTAGATTTAAACCTGGGTCGAAAATAGTAAAATTTACTGTCAGATTTTCAGCTACACAAATTTCAACTTCTCCGTCATCCTTTTAGAATAGGTAGTTAAATAGTTCCAACAAGGTGATATTCAACCTTATCTTCCATTTTTAATATGATAAAAAATATCGTTATTGTATACCTAAACTTCAGATATACCCAATATAAACATAGAGTTGATAGAAATATAATCATACAATAGGTATATATATTATATTATAGTAATAGCTGATTGGTCAATTTGTTTAAACGTTTTTTTCGAGAACAATATATATTACGAAAAATAAATAATATATATAAGCATGTTTTTACAAACAGTAAAATGTTGGTATATTTTGATTTCAAATTTGGAAAAATTTGACTTTGCACGTACCAAATATTGGTTTTTTTTTTTTATATACCAATACAATGTGTGAAACAATTCCTACATAGCCCATTACATCTATAATATGTCTAGAAATTTGTATATCAATATATATGAATTCATTAATTTGGGCGGTTTAAGAAATAAATTTAAAACTATATGTATATACAGAATTGTGTCAGTATAGAGTAGTTGTATACAACTAACACTTAGTACTACTAATAAATGAATATGCATCAAAATCAGAAGAAAAAGGATCAAGGCAAAAATTGATCATGAACGAAGTAACTAGGTATTATATTTTATAAGATCATAAATAAACAGAGACACTATGGGATTATATTATATTTTTGGAAAACAATGTTTCAGGAAATATAAAATTCGTTTATTCAGTAAAGCAATATCGTTGAGGAGCATAAAAAATATATGGACCAAATAGTAATTAAATTTATTTTCGAAAATAATCGAAACTCAATATACGCATACAGATTATCTTTAACAGACTAGGTATATTATTTTGTTGTGGTATAATGTAGTTTTGTTTGAAAATCAACTTTTTTTCCTGTCTAATACAAGTCTTGTAGTATAACATTTCACATTATACTACTATTGTTAGAGCCGTGCCGTGGAGGGGAGCCAAGGGGGCCGGAGCCCCGGTCGCAAATTTTGTGGGGGGCGCAAAAAAAGTAAACAATTATTTAAATTTCTGCACAAAAAAAAAAAAAAATTGATACTTTTACGGGTAAAATGGATGGTATAATACTATTATAATATATTATATTATACCGATTTGTACGTTACGTCATATTGTGTTTTATTTATTCGGCTTGCTATCGACGTACATGCTGCAAGTGTTTCGGTAAAACTTATTTCATTTTTTGGAGTCATATAAAATATATTTACCTATTTTTCTGGATCAACAAATTGCTGGGAAATATTAATGAGTTGTTTTAAAGTAACTTTAAAAACGCATAGTGATACGCGCTGGGCATCTAAGTATAATGCAATTCATTCGTTATATTCTCAGTTTGGCGAAGTAGTGAAAACATTACGAGAAATATCTAACGATCCGAATTTTGGTGATAGAGTAGCTAGTGCAAAAGTATATTTAAACAACTTAATTTGAAATTCGTTTACTTTTTGGTTATGTGGAATAAAATATTGAACCAAATTTGTCGTGTAAATAATGTATTACAAAGCTCAAATATTTCTATAGATCAGGTCTCAAAAATGTTTAATTCATTAAATATACCTTTTAAAAAAATGCGTTACAATGGAACTGAAGAAATTCAAACTCAAGCAATTGGTATTTGCAAAAAAAATTGGAATTAAATCTGAATTTAAAACAACACGAAAAATAAAAATAAAATTGATGAGTGGAGAAATATCAGGTGAAGAATTTTCAACAAATTAATTATTGATTATTGAGAGTAGAATACTACAAAGTTCTTGAAATCATGGCACAAATGAAATGGCGATGTGAAAAATTATCTATAATTTCTAATGATTTTGAATTTCTCTCTGGTATTTCACTTTCTGTAATGTCAGTTGAAATGTTAAAAACATTTGGTGCCGATTTAGCAATTAAATATAATGAAGACATTGATACAGAGATAATAAACGAAATTGAATTTTTTAAATATCAAGTAAAAACAATATTACCAGAACTACAAACCGCTATTCCATTAAATATATTAAATGCAATTAAAAGGTTTGAACTTGATTCAACGTGTCCGAATTTGGTTATTGCATATCGGCTGTATCTTACTGTCCCGTGTTCCTGTTGCATCTGGAGAACGTTCGTTTAGCAAGTTAAAATTAATCAAAACTCATTTACAATCTACTATGTCCCAAGAAAGATTGACTAATTCAACAGTATTATCAATTGAAAACAAAATAACGAATACCATCGATTTTGAAGACTTCATTGAAGATTTTGCTTCAGTAAAATCAAGAAAAGTATTATTATAAATCAGATGTTTTACATTTTTTTTTTTACATTTGTATCTTTTATCATTTAAATATTTATTTGTATAAAAAATATTAAAATTTATTTTTTATTTTTATAATTACTAGTTCTAATAACTAAAACCCTAAGTTTGTAATTTTAATATAAATAAAATACTACTATAAATTATAATATACTTGGGCGTAAAATATTTTTTATCAAATGTGGCGGTGGGGGGGGAGCGAATATTTTTAACTTGCCCCGGGCGTAAAATCATAACGGCACGGCTCTGTCCATTGTTATAAAATATTAATTTTTTTTTACTTACAGTTGGTTTTTTGTATTTGTAAAATCAAAACATTACATAACATGATATAATATCACAGAAAAATATGGTATTATATTATATTGTATTGTATACCTACTCGTATTGTAATCGTCCAGTTTAAATCAAGAAATATTGAGTTACACGATAATTATTATTGTATACATATAATATAAATATATATGTGTATATATTTGTAAATGCACACACACATACATTCTCATATTATAATATAACATGATAATATTATCAGCAGATACACAACAGTAAATCAATTGTTGACATTCAATTACGTACGTGTGATATTTGATACGTTTAACACATTTATAATTGGGTATATACTATGTATTGGTGTACATATGTACACATGCGTACTATGTATAAATTGAAAATTACACGAATATCACGCTATAATATAAGTAGTACACGTATCAAAATTCGAAACAAAAAAAAAAAAAATTCAATTTTTTTTTTTTATTATATCAATAGAATAGAAGTTGACTACTTAAACCCGTTGCGTAGACTTGAATTACTTAAATTTTTATGTATAGAATAGTACGTCTTGTAATATTATCATAATATTTCTATCCGTCGAAACTTGCAGTAGGTACGTATTATAACTGGTGAAATTCAAGTCGAATCAATAAGATTCAATTGGTTAACATGGCCCTGAGATACAATACAACCCTACAGGAATATATGGAATATTGGAAGACCAAATAGATAAAAAAAAAAAAAAGAAAGCTCCTGATTTTTTAAATATTTTTTTACTATTTAGGTACATTGTACAACGTGTAGTAAAATATAAGACGAACACAGATGATAAATATTATATCACCTATATCATTTTTTTTTTTTTTTCATTAAATAAGCCACGGTTAGGTACGACTATTGGCTGTTGAAAATAATATTTACGTACCACAAAATAACTATACCGATTGTTCGTCCCTTGCCATAAAACACTCAATAGCGAGTCTTGAATGACCAATTCTGAGATTATTTAATATGATTTTGTTGTTTACTTATATAGAAGGTTGGGGTTTATAGTATATATTATAAATTATCTGTTCTAAAGTTTTCTTTACAATTTTTAAATTAAAATTTAATTGTAAATATAACAGGTAATATTTTAATTGTATGAGTGTACGAGCTGATGATTTTTTATATATTATTTTGGCAAAGTTTGGTGTACAATTGTTTTCCGATATATAACAATATATTATTTACGATTACATTCAATAGTTTAGCATTACGCTAAAATTACTGAAAGAATTGAAAATTGACTTGTTTATAATATGAACTAAAATAATTTGCAATCCAAAAAGTGTATAAAAAAAACTAATCAAATTTAACAATTTTATCAAAATTACTGAAAAGTTGTAAAAGAGATTTCAAATTTTTACCACTATATATGTAATGATATCGTAAAAATTTGGTGTAATTTCAAGTTTCTGGCATTTAAATTTTTTAATTTACAACAATTTTCGTTATTTTTTGGTATTTTTCTTTGAAAAAATAAATACAAATATAAAAAAAAAATTTAAAAAAAAAGTACGAGAAAAGTTGAAAAATAACCTTTTAGTACCTACTATCTAGAATCAATTTGCTATTAAAAGCATAAA
This sequence comes from Pemphigus obesinymphae, assembly GCA_025469235.1. NCBI lineage: Eukaryota > Metazoa > Arthropoda > Insecta > Hemiptera > Aphididae > Pemphigus > Pemphigus obesinymphae. The sequence continues at coordinate 8,062 of JAIPRL010010817.1, forward strand.
CAAGCTTTTTACTTGAAAACTTTTACTCGATTCTTTTTACACGAAAAAGTGAATATACATTCAAGAAAAATAAACATATCATTATAAATAAACAATACACATTAGGTACTAAAATATCGATTTTAAATTATTATTTTTTCGTTTTATATAAGTCGTTAGATTTTGTACATGGCTTTGAACGTATGTCGTACATTTTTAAAATTTAAATCCAAATTGTACGATTTAATAACGCATTATATTCACAGTCTTATATATTTATCGTATTATAACATAATTGATAACGTTTGTAATTGATTGTCCACAGGCAAATGTTTCCAGTATGTGATAACAGCTCACATTATTCTGCTGCGTACGAAACGTTAAAGCCGGTACTGATATCACCAGACGTGTCGTCTGCGGACTACAATGGAAAAACAGAAACGGTGCCGCCACCTGTTGGTGGAGTTCAGGGAAAAATATCGACCCTTAACGGTGGAAACGTTACCGCTCCTAATATTTGCATCGAGGGAGGGCGCATAGAATTCGTCAAGTCGCCAATAGAGTGCGGTGACGAGAAACAAGACTACTTAAAGGTAAACAGAGATAGAGAGCGCTAAGGTGTTTTATTTGAAAAAAAAAATTTTTTGTTTTGTACTTATATATAAAATGCACTTTATTATTGTATAATCATTACAATATTGGTACGTATACTAAAAATAAACTGCCTGTAGGTACAAATGGATATTAATTTGCAAAGTTAAAAATAAATCCTAAAAATCAATAGAATAAATGATTGTATTAATATTACCTCATTTGGTATTTAGATCGTTTTAACGTCATTTAAAAAAAAATTAATAATTGAAAAAAAATCAATGTATTTAAAATAAAACAGAAAAATATTGCTAATGCACATGCAAATGTATATAATTTAGCTTAAAAGTTACTAAAATAATATAAATTTCAATGCCTACTCAGAAAATTATAAAATGAATAAGCTGAAAGTCGAAATTAAAATTTTGTATTTAAAAAATCAAAATATTCTAAATCATTCTCAACTCTGAAATTATCGTATCTACTGCTAATAAGTAAATTTAAAATTATAGTTAAATTGTGAAAATTAATAAATTCAAAAAAATAAAAAATAATATATATTATAAAAAATAGTATATAAAAAGAAACATATCATATTATGTGCCTTGAATATTCAAAAAAAGATTATAAGTAAAAACTAGTTTCAACTGTAAGTCGTAATTCGTAGTTAAAATATTTTTTTGAATACTCTTGGCACATATTCTTTTTTATTATACATATCTATTTTTATTAATATATTTACTTTTATTAGCGTCTGTATAATGTTATACATTACGTTAACAAATATTTTAAACATTTTATATTATTTTTTTGAAATTCTAAATTCTAAAAAAGAGATAAAATCTTAAATATCCAAAATTTCAATTATTTTTAAAACAAAAGTATTTTTATATGCTTTATAATAGGTAGGTAATTAATAGTTTTAAATAAATAGTACAGAATTTCATCATAAACTAAACACAATTAATATTAATTATTATTCATTCAGATAGGTACGATATTTTTTTTTTATTTTTCGTATACAAAAAATGAACGATTTTATATTATACTTTTATTAGTACCTAGTAAGTTAGTTTTATAGTATTGATAAGTACATATACAGCTATTTATTTTAAATAAACATATATTATTAATAATTGATAGTGATAACGTTTTATTGCAGTCATTTGTAATTATTTACATAATCATTTGTTTCTTGGCTTGTACATGTATGTTGTATTATTTTTAGTATTTATTAAAAGGCTTATATGAATTATGATATTATATATATATATATATAATAGCTTGTATAAGTATAGTATTATGAAATATAATCCAGATCAAATATAATGGGTTATTAGTCGAAAACTTCAGTGTCAGCTTATGGAGGATTACACATTTTGGCGTAATGAAAATTATATATAAAATACAACCCTTGCAAAAGAAATAATATATTTATTATTAATACCTGCTATTTAGCTTTCTCGTCTTGTAACTCGTCGAGGCGCAACAGCTAGGCAATTTCAATACTTCCGTGTTGATCAATATTATAACTTCGTATTCGCAACAATACTGGTTAAATTTACTACAAATAAATAAAATAATACATTTTATGGATTTGAATTGCAATTACCTATAGTATACTGTATGTATTCAATCGATCCACATTCTATCATGAATATTTATTTAGCATTAAATTTTTTTTTTTTAATTTTTCATGTAGGTACCATATATACACTTTTTCGTGTATAAGTTTTTGGGTAAAGCTAATTCATTATAATATTGCCTTTAGGTGGTATTGAAACTTTAGAGAGGCAATTTCCCCAGTAAGTATAGCTCAGTAAAATTAGCATTCTAGTACCAAAAAATAGTAGTTTTTTTTTAAGCGTGAAGGAAAACTACTGAAAATGTCCTAAAATGTATTTAAATATAAAAAAAAATACCAGAAATTTAAAATATACACCAAATATTTACTAAATACTTCAACACATCTACACGAATCAACGTATTGTCACGATCACAATTTGAAATTCTTTTAAAATAGTTTTACCACTTTTGAGTATCATGTAAAATGGAGTTTTAGATGTTTTCGTTAATGCAATCTTCAATTAAATATATAATTTTTTGAAGATTGTTTTTCAGAATATTATAATTAAGACGTGTCTTTAAAATGCAAAGTAAGAATTTTAAGTTCAAAAGTATTCTTATTTTCAACTATTTAATTATTATTTATATTTATTGGGCCGAATAAGAACATATATGATATAATATATAACATATGAATAAAAAATGTTTTTGACACAAATTCGTTAAATAATTAAATAATATAAAAATTTTAAACATAAAAATTAAACATTTTCTTTATAAACTTAATAAAATATATTTAATTAACAATATTGTTTTTTTACAATTCAGCATTTTTAATGCTAATATACAAATAATACATAACGTTATTATTTCTTATAAATATTATTTTTTGTTACCTATAAAAAAACATACTGTTCCTATATTCAATACATATTTTGCGTATAAAGACAACTGTATGCTGTTATAATATTCTATACATATATTTATATATTTCGAGGGCAGGGTGTATTTATGTATTTGTATGAAAAATATTCTACATAAATATTTGTATACTACACAGTACTTAAGGATTTATTACAGTCTGTCTCCCCTAAAATTTACCCCATGTTACGCCGTGCTATTATGCAATGAAAGAATATTCATAGTTTTGCAGTGTTGAAAATATTATCTTAATTTTATTTTCGATTTTAATCACTTAATAAATATGAACATAATAAATTCGACTCTTTTCTATATCATCGTTCGGCTTCCGAAATATTCAATACGTATTAAGCATTTTATATTCAAGCGTATGGAGATTTATAATTTAGTTCATCATTAAAACGATAAAAAAAAACCCTCGATTGTAATATGGAATCAAAACTGCAAAACACCTTAAGTTTTTGTAAAATATATACATAGTATATATATTTATATAGTACCTATAGTAATATATACAATATATAAGTATAAAATAAACAGTTTTGTAGTATCTGCAGATAATAATATACTGCAGGGAGTACTACGGGGATCTGACAAATATTTAAATATGTAAGCTTTTGTTGTATTCAGTAATTTTATTTATTTTTTTACATTTGAAGCCAAAAATAAAATATAAAATTAATTTAAAAAAAGACATTCAAGATTGATCTATGTGTATATATATGAGTTTTAAAAAAAGTTCATTTTCTAATTCTAATGTTGATTGCTCTTTAATTTTTTTTTTTTTTTTTTAATATAAGTTTGTGAAAATGTAAATACTTTTTCACTTATCAGTTAACATAAAAAATTTGATTTTGGCTAATTTCGATTCATAATTTTTTATAAGATGAACACTACATATAAATAACATTTAATATATGTTTTTAAACAATTTTGATAAAGAAGAAAAATGTTAATACAAAAATTAAAAAAAATAATTATCGAAATTAATAAACGTTTTTAACACCAACATATTTCTAAAACTCATATTTACAAAATGGCTCATATTATTCAATTGTAAAAAAAGTATTAATTTATTTTCAATTTATAAATATCTATATTTAAACTTTAGTGCCGAAATGTAACAATTTAAAAAAAAATAAAAATAATAACACATTATATATATATTAGTTAGTATTACTATCCTGCTGTGTTTTCCATTTTTTTCTCGGAGAAATTCTCGAACGAGTAATTGGACCATTCTAAAAGTAGCCTCATTCTCGTTCCATTTTTAGACCTTTTTCTCGGGAAAATATAAAATACGAAAAATCTGAAAAGAATATACGAGTAATATGTCGATACTCATATTCTCACTATACAACACACATTGTTTATTGGATTGGAACGTTCAGGAAATATTGAATTATATATAGAGACAAACTATAATACACTAACATCATGATGAATTTTCTAAAAATGTATCCGAATATACATCGAAGTTACAAAATTCGCATTCTAATGTACTTACTCGTTATGTTTATACAATATTTTTGACTAAATTATGTTCTTGGGTGAAATTTTAAAATACTCGTGTAAAAATAATTATTTATGAAAATTTGCAAAAAATACAAAATATATAAAATTTAGTTTTGAAACCAGAAATGGGACAATATGTTTTTCGTACGTTCGTTCGTATAGACATAGTTATGTATTTTAAGTGTACTAACTTGCAGTAAAACGAGTGTAGGTAGGTATAAAGTATAGAAAAATGATGTACTTAACGTTATTAAATTTAATAGCGATTATTTTCCGAAAATACTATTTTCATTTATTACGAAAATTATTTTTCCTTCAATTTCGGTAATATAACATGGTTTATAATTTTGTTTTAATTTGACTACAAAATAGGTAGGTATGTATATAAAAATATCATGTAAATGTGATTTTACAAACCGCAATGTTTTTTGTGCCCATCATACTCGTATAATACATATATAATTTTTTTATTCTATTTCCTCAAGAAATAATAAGATTTTTCAGTCAAAATAATAATTTGGTTGTTCATTTTGAAAAGTATACGTTTCGAATCATAGTGAATAGGTATATATTTTATATTGGGAATAAACAACAAAACACGTATGGATCGTAAAATTTCACGGTACTCTGGTGAATTCGGAAACGAAGAAGCTTGTTTTTTTTTCAGAATACAGGTAAAATTCATTAATAATATGTTTTCTAAATTTTTAATGATTTTAGTTTCTATATTTATAAATAATAGGTCTGTTACCTATATTTTCTTACCGTTTTGAAGTGATATTAAAAATATTTTAGAAAATGTAAAAATAGCTATGAATATTATTCTGAGGTACATAACATAGGTACATAACATTATACTTTTTCGTTAAATAAACAAATGAGTATGTATCTACTCTAGATTAAAAGTGTATACTTAATTTAAATCATTTTCAAAATATAGTTATTTATATTTCAAGAAAAACGTATTAAATATGTATAGGTAGGCAATATATTGATTATAATATTATACTATATATATTATATAGTATATTTTTGATTGAAAATATCGAATAAAAAATATTTTATCGAATATAAACCGATTTGATATACCTCCCTTATATTATATATCGATTCTTAAGAGTCACAACTATATAAGTGAAAAAATATTTAGGTTTTTCATTTCTTTTATGTGAAATTGAAAAAAAAAAATCATATTTGGTTATCGTAATTTAGGGGGACCAATGACCATACATCTCGCTTAAAACAAGATTATCCGTTTTTATTTTGCGTCCCGTTGTCTCCAAAAATGTTAAGCAGGACAATTGTTATTCTGATTTTCAAGATAGGTCCCGTTTTTAGTCCGTTTTTTTATAATTTATATAGGAGAAGAAAATGACCTAATTTTTGATTCTTAACCATTTTTCTAAGTGATTCCACAAATTTTTAATGACCTTTTTTTGCCTATTTACATTTTTGAATACTTTTTTTTTGTTCCGTTTTTAATTTTCTTAATATGATCACTCTATCGTAATTTAAAGTTTTATTGTATTTATATGATATAATTATAAATTCAATGAAGGTTTTAAAATAAATAGATGAAATTTAATTTACCTTTTTAAGTTTTTTTGTCATTATTTTCTGTTGTTTGTCTATTTTTCGTTTGTAATTGTTTTCTGTTCCTAATGTTTTCCTTTTTTTCAAAATCTATTTAAATATATCAGTTGATGTGTACAAGTTACAAAAACATGTAAATAGTATTTTTAGTTTTAAAAATGCTAAAATAATATTGAAATTGAATTATAAAAAACACGTCCTTGTAGATTCGATATCCGAGATTAATTGAAGGGTCCAGTGCAAGAATCCGGTATCTCCATTTTTTGAAATTATTCAGGAGGCCCAAAAAACTTAATAATTAAATTTCTAATGAATTCTAATAAATTTTCTAAAAAAATTTAAATTTCCCATATGAAATACTATCTAAACATATATATATATATATAGATTTACATTTTACATAATTTTAAGTACATTTTTTAATAAAAATAAAGAAAAAAAACTGGAAATACCTGGTTATTG
>JAIPRL010010818.1:0-14687 GCA_025469235.1 Pemphigus obesinymphae
AAAATTAAATTAAGTTATGTATGTATGTATGCATGTATGTATGTATGTATGTATGTATGTATGTATGTATGTATGTATGTATGTATGTATGTATGTATGTATGTATATATGTATGTATGTATGTATGTATGTATGTATGTATGTATGTATGTATGTATTTATATACAACTGAAATTAGTCATATAAATGATAATTTTTCTTCAAGCAACTACCAGAATACTCAAAAATTTACCACTCAAAAGTTGTATTTAGAACTAATTTTCTATCTAGAGTATACAATCCAATACTCCTTGAAAAGTAGATAGCAAATAGAATATACATAATTGAAAAGCAATAGCTTCCTTACTACGCTTAAACTATTTTATAAAATGTTGAAAGTTGATAATACGAGGTATGCTTCATAATAAATTAAAATATATTACTATAAACATATTATTGGATTGGTAAGTTGATATGTACGGTTCATAAAATATATTAGTATAAATATGTTTTGATAACTATAATAACGAAATAACATCCATTCAAACAAGTGACTGATTTTCGTTTACACGTCATCCTTCGATTTTTTAAAATAATTAAAATTTAATTTATCTAGATAAACATGCGTTAATCTATATCTTTATCTAAATAGAATTAGGATTAGTTATAATTTCCTGTATTTACACAAAATACATCTAGATTATTATTTTGTGATCTGATCTTAACACTGACAGAAGGTGGACAACCAATTGACAATGGTACTAGTCATGTGCTTGGAGTGGCTTATATTTACAGAAGTCTAGTTGGACTTTAATGAATCAGTTTCCTATTATGTCTTGCATTTTCCGATTGTCTATAAGGGCGTTATATGACTTACCGTATGGTATGTAAGAGTCGTCAACCACGGCCGAGACCTTTCGGTTTGAGCCTCGTGAATTTTGTCATTACCATAATAGATGATCAATGTAATGAGTATTTAGAACTACTTTTCTATGTTTAGTATAAACAATAAAATACTGAGTATTACTCCTACTCTTGAATTGTAGCTTGCAAATAGAATATACTTAATTGTAAAGCAATAGCTTCCTTACTACGCTTAAAATATTGAAATAAATTTAATTTAATATCAGGTAAACTACTTAATAAATTAAAATCTATTACTATACATTTAATTGGAAAAATAAGTTGATCTGTAAGATTGAAAAAATATTAGTATAAATATATTTTGATAAACATAAAATCAAAATAACATTCTTTCCTAACTTAACCTAACCCGTTTGAATTATTCATGTTGGGATGTGGTGGATAGGGAAGCTGGTGAGTCATTATCTTTGTTGTTCTTCATTGAACTTATATTATTACCAAAAATTATCAATGCATTGCATATTTTAAAAACGGTATTTCTAATTCATAATAGTTCCATATTCTATACATCTATATATTAGAAGGGGTGGTAGGTGAATGTATAATACTTTTTATAATAATAATGGCTTTACAATAATAAATAAATTACCTACGTATTTTGTTGAGATTTGGATATGAGAAGTACCGGTGAGATACACCATTAAAAATTAATACTTTTTGAAATAATCATAGCTTTCCGATAAAAAATAATTCAAAATATCTATAATTTTATATAAGATTATATCATACAGCTATTAGTTAATAAAAATTAACCGTCATTCTGTTATATATGTTTAGTAGCTTTTTTCATATATAATTTTCGTTTTTAAATTTATTTTGCTTCAAAACGCGTATAATACTGACTGTATTTGATCTGAACAAACTCCATTATATTAAACGATAGTTTTTATAATAATATTACAAAAAAATTAAAATGAATATATAAGTAAAATGAATATGTTATATTATAAAAAGTAATATAATAAAAATGTATGTTCCCAAAATGATGGTTTCGTCATGGTAGTGATTTATTGCCTTTTATTTTATTAATTAATGCAAAATCATGAATCGATTTAAAGCTGATTTATTTATGTTGATGACACTTATTCTTTTGAAGGTATAAATAGATAGGCAGATGTGACGGTCAACTATTTAAATAAAATAAAAAATATACACCTAAAAACAAATAGAGTATACAATTAACTTCTTAGATTTTATAATAAATATGTCTAATATTCAAATTAATATCAATATATATTATCAATTCATATCAAACTAATGCGATAATTCCAAACAATTCTAACCATCCATTTTCACAAAATTTTTCTTATTTTAATTCCATATTATACAGACTCAAACGTGTTCTCTTAATCAAATCTAACTATTAAAATAAATTTAATATAATTTGTAACATAAAAATTAAAAATAATTATAAACTGATTCCTTAAAACCTATGTAGTGGCATAATTTAAAATACCTATACAGATATATACTGATATTTCATTTGCACAACTTCATAGTTTTGTCACATGCCACACTAAGAGAACAGTAAATAAAATATTATTTTATATATTTTTAATAACATATCACTTAGAGTAAAAACAAAATTAAGTAATATAACATTAATTTATTGAAATTTAGTTTATAGTAATGAATATAGGTATATATTTTTTTTAAATATATTTTTCAGTCTTAAATTACAGAAATATAGTTATTTGGAATTACTTATTTATCAGTCTTTACCTACAATCGGGCTTTAGATACATAGATACAGGTTATGTGTTTCATAAATATAAGTTTTTTGTAACATAACAATTAATACCTAAAGTAATATAATTTTTTGAATTAGGTACATAAATATTATTTGATCATTTTATTTAAACAACTCATTTATACATAACTTTTGATTTACAGCGACAAAACATAAACATAAACAATAAAAACTATTTTCGTTCTTATTTTGTCATAAAGTACCTATCTCTTTTATATGGCCTTAAATTTTTACTTAAATTTTCCAATATGTTATAATAATTATTTGGACCAAGATTTACGTCTTAATCTACACATGTTTCGATGAAATTTTTTTTTAATTTATGTACTTTAATATGTATGTGACACATAGTTACTACGATTAGGTCAACATTTAGACTAAATATGAATACGTTATTTTTATCTACTTGAATAATAAATATTATAAATTTAAAAAAATCTAATATCATCGTATACCACTATACCAAATATATTAAAATTTTCACGATTTTAAATAAAATTACCTATATACTTTTAAACTATATATTTATTTACCATAGATCAAAGACCTATATATAATTATTATATTCAATTCATTATTTCTAGAAATTAAGGCAGTAGGCATTTTAAAAAACGTGAAATAATGTTTTGAAAACCTAAAATGGCAGATATTTTTTATAGTGGATCTATTTTAGTAGATCAATTTGCTACCAAACAGGAATATCATATTATTCATAATATAACTTTTATTAGATCTTACTAACTTAATAATGACTAATGTTATTAATGTAGACTTGATCAATGCATAATTTACTAATGGACATATGAAATATAATTGCAAACTAAAATTTTTTTGGCCAAAATAATCTTTTATATTCTTATAAAAGTTTAAAGACATATACATTTTTAAATAAAATCATGCATTAATAAATATTGTGTAGGTTATAAACCATTATATAATTACCTATATTATATTTTATTATGTATACATATATTTTATTATTATGTTTAAATCATAGATAAATTATTAAATTTTGCAATAACTACAATTTTTTAATTTATGTTATAACTATTAACTTGTAATTATCATTAATGTTTATTTTTTTATAATTTTTGTTGTATAATACATTTTTTTCATAAACCCCTCATATAAACAAATATTCAGCAGAGTCGATATATTTTTCAATAAAGATGTACATTTCAGGGATTTTATAAATTTAACTCTACCCTGACAATTATTATAGTCCTAATATAATAATATAATATTAAATAATGTAACTGGATATTAATTAAGTTAACGTTTACCTAAATATAATTTAATATTATTTATTATTATTAAATTGTAATTTTTTAATAATTTTAGTAATTTTCAAGAATAATTTAACTAGTCGTTAGTGATTTTGTGTCAATATTTTATTAATTATTTTCCTACGTATTATAATTATTTGAAAGAACAACAATGGGTATTAAGAACTTAATATGTATTCAATATTGAAAATTGTAATCGAAATATTTGTGCAACCCGTCATTGCACACACGTATGATTTTCATATGGGTTGTAAGAATATATCAATGCATAATCAGAAATATTTAGTTAAAATTTTAAAAATTAATAGGTCTCCAAAGAATAGCAGTTGTAATATATAAGCAGTTTTCAAAGCGTTTATCAATTAAAAATATATATATTTTTCATATACAGTAAAAATATTACTGACTTTAAAATAATAACAAATTAAATTAAAAATATGTTTCGAATAAATTATATGTTAATGTGCACTACGTAGTATTATAACATGTGGGTACAAAATAATACATTTTATTTTATTACTCTTCCAATAATAAAAATTTGGTCAGTTTGGGGTGGAACACTTGTTGGCTAGGGTACTATACTAGTATATCATGGTGGTGAATATATTAAATTTGAAAGCAATAATAATTAATTTATTCTTATTAGTAATAGTATTATATTATTTTTATTATATTATTATATTAGTATTAGTATTAGGGTGACCATATTATATAGTCAATATTTGAAAATTAGTTTACATATATAGGCACCCCCTAATTTTTTTCTAGTAATAAAATAAGTATTCTAGCAAAATTTGAAGAATATATTCCAATAATTGGAAGACAGTTCTCAAAGACATATTATATTAAGAATAAATTCCAAAAATCGGTGTTTTATATGGTAATATAAATTAAGTACAACCAACTGGGAAGTAGTAAGTTACTTGTATTTTCTAGTAGAATACTAATAAATAATACAATTATCCTATGTGGGAATGTAGCAGAAGAAGTAAACATGGATTAGTCCCTTGATGATGATGGCTTTAAACTGACGACAACTGCTTGTTTTGTTATCTGGGTCGACCAAACTTTCTGTGTGCTTCCACCACTTGCGGGAGCAACTGATTTTCTTCTTCATTATTTGTAAAAGCTTATTAAACTCTTCAAATAGTCAAAAAATATCTGACACCCCAACCTTTTCCCATCGACCCACAACTACAGACCATATGTACTCCATATTGCTCCAATCAAACTGCCCTGCCAAGCAATCGACGTTAATCTACACGAACTCTTGCCTACCATAACCCAATCCTCATTAGCATAACAGATTCACCAATATTATTCATTCTATCACGCTTCACGCGCCGAACAAATTAGAATATATTTTCCACCTCAATCGAACAAAAATTTTCAAAACCAATGTGACACATAAATACTCCGAAAGAAACTAAAGAAGCTATACTTTTAAATTCTAATACTATAACTACAATGGAAAAATGCTCTACCATACAAAATTATAAAAGTGTCAATCTAAAACTTCCAGTCGAAATCTATGACGAAATATTGAAGAAAAACAGATTATACCGCCTATGGCAGCATTTCCGCGACCCTGCCACAAAAAATTTACTTAGTGCAAAAATCAAATTTATAAGAGGTATATTAACCGACAACAAACAGGATCAAAAAAATATGTACATCGACTCTACTTTTCTTTCTTTTAGGCTTACAGCGGTCCATTCAGGGCCATTATCAGGTAACTAGAATGCCTTTCCACCTCTCTCTATCTAATTCCGCTCCTGTATCAAGCAATGGATTTACTTTTTTTAGGTCTTTTTCTATTATATCAATCCACCTCTCTTGGTCTTTTCCCCGTTATCTTGCTTTCCGTGACTTTCTTAATTATTGTTCCCTCAGTTCGCCAAACGTGACCTGCCCATTCCAACCTCTCTTCGACTAGGAAATGCCGTAGACTCTGTTTATTATACAGCTGCCCAGGTTTCATTTATTCTTCTTTCGAATCTTTCCGAGTCACCATTGTACCTAGGTCGATATATTTTCCTTAATATTTTTCTCTTGAAGCTCAATAGTTTTTCTTCATTCTCCTGGGTACTACACCATATCTCGCTTGTATACGACACTATGGCTCGCATGTACGGACAGTATTTTGTACTTTTGTACGTCTAGACAGTAATTTGGAGGAGAACATTCCTTTCATTGTGAAATAACATCTGTTTGCCACATTTATTATTATCTTAATTTCATTACGCAAGTTGTTTTTTTAATTTATGTTAACTCCCAGGTACTTGAAATCTCTTATCTGCTCGAAAGTAAGAACGTCGACGGAGAGATTATCCTTCGTCGTTGCATTCCTAATCATCACCATATATTTGGTCTTATTCTCGTTTACTACTAGTCCTATATTACTGCTCGACTTTATTAGCTTTCTTGCTCTCTCCTCAACATTTTGTTTAGGTTCTCCCAATAGAATAATGTAGTCTGCATAGGGAAGCAGAGTATGGATCCCTATTATTTCCATTTTTTTGAGGTCTGGTATATCTCTCATTATCTTTTCCAGTTCTAGATTAAATAGCACTGGAGATAGTGCATCACCCTGTCTCAGGCCAGTCTTACATTCAAACATTGTGGATAATTCTCCTAAAAAACGTACCTTACAATAGGTTTATTCATTGCACATCTGGACTAGTCTCACTAATTTGTCAGGTATACCAAAGTTTCTCAAAGTTATCCACAGTGTTTTGCGGTTGATGCTGTTGCATGCCTGTTTAAAGTCCACAAACAGCATATGGAGGTCTATATTATACTCATAGTATTTTTCTAGAAGTTATCATAGTGTGTGAATGTGATCTGTCGTGGACTTGCCTTTTTTAAATCACATTGGTACTCTCCAACTATGCCTACTGCATACATTTCAAGTCTTCTTATGATAATCTCATTGATCATAAAACCTACTCCTAATTCGTGCCTAGCACACGTTCCTTTGCTGTAAAGTAAGGTTGTATCATTTTACTTTACGCTGCCACTTCCCGGCCATCTTATTTCTTGTAACGCTACAATAGGTAAATTATATCTTTTTACCTCATCAATTATTGTTTTCATTGTGCCTGTTTTGAAAAGGATTCTAATATTCTAAGTGCCAATTCTTACATCTCCAAGTTTTCTTTCTGATAGTCCGAGTTAAATATCCAAGGCATATTTAGAAGATTCATAACAATGTTTTTTGACGTTGACGGGTTGTTCGTCCATCGACCAACCCCCAATCTGGAGGACCAGTCTACTCCAACCACTGAGGATCATAGTGGTAGCTATGGCAGAACAGAATATTTTAGTGTCCTGGGCGATGGGTACGCTACCTTTCCTACGCAAGTGACTGAGGTCCACGGGATTGCCACACCCGTAACTAATTAAGATTCCCCAGGCGGGGAATATTAATTAAATTTTTTAGTCATAATATAAACTCCAACTATAAATTAAACAAACAGCTACTTAATAAATATCCAGCAGTCTACCTCAAAAGGGACCTAATGGACCGATCTACCCTGGGGTCGAAAAGGCAGAAATATTCGCAGACACCTATGACGCCCAATTTAAAATTCAACGTATTAGCAGTTAATACCGCAACAATTCAAAGCTTCACCTTCATTACATCAGGCACGGTCCAAATTCTCATTCAAAAATTACAAAAATTAAAAGCCTCCAGTGAAGGCTCAATCTCAAACCCAGTGCTAAAATACAATTGCACAAAAGTAATTTTATTCCAAACACAGATCATCAACAGTTGCCTTCGTATCGAATACTTTCCAGACGGCGGAAAATGAGCAACCATTATCACCGTTTTCAAGTCGGGTATTGACCACAGAAATCCAGCAAACTACCACCCTATAGTGTTAGTGTCCTCCTCTATCTAAAATATTCTAATGCATTATTCTACGGAAATAAATAATTCAATAAGAGGAGAAATACAACAAGAACAGTTCGTCTTCCGACGGGAACACTTGACAGCCTTCAACTAGTTAAATTGAAGAACTATCCAATAACTCGAATAACAAAAGAATAACCACGTCAATTTCATATCAGCTTTATTCATAAATGTCACCAACTGGAATTTCCAACCCACCCTACAAAAATGGTAGTATCATTTATTTACCAGAGACACTTCTGCGTCCGTATACATAGTTTGATTTTGGAAATGAATTTTTATTATCTTAACAATACACTGGAGGTTTTTTAATTAGTTTATCTATAAGAAATTTTAAAAATGACACAATCTGAGCCTTCTTTCAGAAATGAGACTCTAGAGACAGCGCCCCAAGAGCAATAATCATCAGTTATCAGTATCGTACTGTAATATTACTATCAGGGTATTACATAACAATAATATCATGACAAACTAAACAAGTATGCTGGCAACTTTGTGATACGCAAGTACCGCTATATTGCTTTTCTCCAAATGTTATCAATGTTCTTTTCTCGGTAGACCGATGCCTGATTTAAAATAGTGTGTGTGATAATTACATTGTTTTCGTTATGTGTTGAGCATTATTATGGCAATTCTCTTCAATAATCTTTTATTAATGTAATTAAGAGTAAGTATAAAGTTTAATTCTTAAATCTATATTTTTACAGTACAATAATTATTATTTTTAATTACCTAACTATAACATAATTATACAGTGAAATTAATATCATAATTTTTATTATAACGTACCAGATTCAAAATTCACGGTTTGTATGTCTGAACCTTTTTTAATTTGTTCGAGCCATTTCTCACGGAACTTTACACCTTTAGGAAATTTATGTATATGTATTTTGGAATTATTTACAATACCTTTACGTCTATTTCCACTTACTCAACAACCACTAAACACACAGAGTGGCTTATTTATTCGAATTAAAGATTAATTAACAAATTATAAAATACGCTTAAAAGTGAATTAAATATTTTTGTTATGCTTTCAAAAACAAAAAAGGTAGCAATAAGATAAAAATAAGATAACAAAAATCATGATAATCGTAGATATTGAGATGATGATAAGCGGTGAAAAGCGTCCACCATGATTGCGCGGGTTGAACAAAAACATGTAAGTTGCTGTCATACCTGTTTATTTTGTCATGAATAATATGACCTATTGTAGAATCTATATATATATTACTTTTATCAATATTTTTAATCATAAACGTTTCATATTTATTAATGTATATTTACCCAGTTAACGTTTTACCGTTTTTTAGTACCTGATGGCTTTTTGTTATTACTGTTACCATTGTCTATCATTTTTTTTATATAATACTTTTATTTGATAACAAATAAAAATAAATAATACTTTATAGAATTAACACATACAAATTTCAGTGACATAATAAAAATTGAAATATATTTATGTTAGGTATGGTTTGCTCCATAAATACATGCTACACTATATTATAAAATATAACATATTTCTAACAAAATACAACAAATCTGTAATATTTTTGTCAAATCCATTGAACCATTGTAGTTAGTGCGAACATTATATCAACAGGAACAAAATATAAAATATTTAAAAAAAAAATTCTACGATTTTTACGGTAAGGACAAATATGATGAAATATTCTCTAGTGATGGCACATTGCGATACTAATAAAGAATTATTATATAACATATCCAAAATTAAGTCAGCAACTAGCGGTGTTACTGTGTTATTACGATTTCGATATAAGAATTTTAAAGTAGAAATAAGTACCTACTCGTGTATTGGGAAGTAGGTACATAAACTGTTTTATTCGATTATTTTTAATTCTTATGGTAATATTGGCTGAAGTACGTCAAAATTAAAAATATTTGGAAGTTTTGGGAAAAATCTAAATTGTAAAATATCGAAAGAATTTTGAAAAAAAAACTAGATTCGATAGACACTCTGTATAATGAATGTTTTTACCTCTATGAATTGTTTACAGGATAATGGTTATAAATGTTTTAAGGCGGTTTGTATAGGCAATTTACAGTATACACCATACTGTTGTAAATTAATATATTTTATATAAGGGTAAAGATACCTATTTCTGTCGGATAGCTTCAGTTTTTTGTTCGAAAATCTTAATGGGAGAATGTTGTATACAAAACGTATTAGATGTCTTAAAATAGTATGAATACATAACCAAGTGTACATGATAATGATAGGAATAAAGAAAATAATAAGAGAGGAACTGTGTAATATTTAATTAGTTTAATCAATTCGGTGATTCAATATTCATTATAATAGTACCTATTTCTCTGTAATAATCTACATATTATAAATTTATTTTATTTTTTAAATTTACAATACCATACTTGACTATTCATTTACAAAACAGTTGCATAATTTTTAATATTTTCAAGACTAGTTAAAGGTAGGTACCTAATTTCTATTTGTAGATAACTACTGATACTGAAGATATAGACAAGTCTCTGTATGGTAAATTTGAAGAGATAATAATGATTTATCACAAAAGTGTGCAGAAGGAGTTACGTTTTGAATAGGTTTGTAAAATATTTTTTAATAATTATTTACCAGATTATATTTTAAGTAGGTAGGTATGATTTTGTTGAATGAATAATGTTTTGTAATAATATTGTATAAATAAAAACAGATATTAGTTGTAATATATGTGTTCAATTAGTAACATTAGTTATATTTATAATAATACTTATAATACTCATTATGTAGCAATTATTGTAATTTTAAATGGAAGTTGTAAAATGCATAACCATCTTCAAAAAATAAATCGCAAAATTAATTCGGGGCAATAAAATAAACTCTCATTTAATTATTTATATTAAATAGTATTTATATTATTTATTTTTAGCATTTAATACATCGAAACAAGTTTTTAATTACGTTTCTGTCGGATACCCTCGGATTTTTGATATTTGAACAAGTAAATATTTATATATTATATTATGTGTCGATACTCGATGCTGGTTAAAAATTCTTATATGTGCGTGGGTAATAGTTGTGGTGTTGAGGTACGCATCGGAAACTTCTTATGGCGTCTAATACTGTAAATACTAGGTTTTTATATTTCGTATTTTTCATGAGTCTGTTTAATGCGGAGATTATACAATACAAATCGAATTGAGAATTTAAACTCTATGGAAATAATAGATAAACGACAGATTTCTGGTAAACAAAATAATATGTATTATATAAATAAATTATTACCTCAAATACCTTTCTACATTTTTTTGAATTATCTGATTCTATAATTAAATAAATAGTTTATAACCAAATTTGATCACGACGTTTTAATTTGTGTATTTTCTTTGGTTTTTAGTAATTCATGGAATTATTTTCCGGTAAAAATATTCTAGGTAACCAAGAATATTCTCTACTCACATTATATTATATAGGTATATATTATATAAACGTTCTCGCATATAATATATTAATTACATTTATGGATAAATCGTTGGTATAATTTTCCTTTTCAAAATAATGGTATTATATTGGATAATTTTCGTTTATTTGTAAAACCAAAAATAGGTAAAACAAAAATATAATTTGATTATAGGTAGTTAAAAAAAAACACGATTTTATGTTAAAATATAGTATCTGTTGGATTAAAATTTTACCATTTTTGAAAAAATGTAATTTACAACTATGTCTTGAAAAATATACAATCTACTTATATAATAAAAGTGATGGGTATCTCTACATAGTGTAATAGTTAAATAATACAACGATAAAAATTATATTATATTAAAAGAAAACCGTATAAATTAAAATTAACGCTATTTTTATTATGTTATAAAATTACAATTTTGAATTGAAAAAGAATATAATACATTCAAATATATTTTATTCAATATTATGTTCTAAAATAATAATTTGGAAATTTCAATGTTGATTTGTATTTGAATTTTATATTTGTTTTTTATTATTTAATTATATATTTTTATTTTATTTTTACTCCCTAGTTAATTTTTTGTTTCTAAAATTTAATTAAAATTACAAATTTCCATGGATCTAAGGTATCTTGAATTAACTAATTCGGGTAGTATAAATATACAATTGTTTTAATTTAAGAAACATTTTTATATTCTGTAAATTTTCATTCTCCTCATTTTTTTTTCAAATTTTATCCTTTTTTATTCCAAGATGTAATGATTCCATATTTCCTAATACAAATTTGAAGTTATCCTTGTACTCGATATAAGTACTTATTGTTCGTGTTGATTTTAATGATGTCTTTTTTTTTTTTTGTCTGTTTTTCAAAATACAATTTTATTTTATTTTTAATTGTATCTTCTCTATCCATATCAACTACTAAAATGGGACATTTTAATTCTACCAATGTGTCATATCTAATTAGTCCGTCATGTGTTGCTCCCAGAAAAACATTGTTGGTTTTATAAATAAGCCACACTCCATTATTTCAACGTCCAAAACTAATTCCTAATGTTTTTTTTGTATCCCATTCGTTTTATGTCTGCATTTCATTGCATTAGTACTAAAATTTTGTAAAAAAAAGCATTGATTATAATATTCCTTGACAATCTTTATATAACCATAAACGACCACGTTAAAGGAGTGAGAGTTCTCGCTTTCTTGCTGGCCATGTTATTATTAAATTGTAAACTTATCTAGTTAACTATTAAGAATAACATAATAATTAGGTTGAATCAGGAAAATTATCTTATGAGAAACTAATTTTAATTTTTTATCAACTATAATTTTAAATACCCGGAAACAAAATTGTATTCTCTCGTTCTGAACATTTAAAACATTTATATTCTATTGTATAATTATTGGGGAAAAAAATTATAAATCAAATTTCTTCACAATTATAAATTGAAATTAAACCAATCCAAAATCTTAATTACATAATAGCTTCTTATTTTATATAATTGGTTTTTGATGATTTTGTTTTTGACCAAGATAACTGAAGAGTAAAGTTTCTATTTGCAAATATTTCCAAATCTCATTTCTCAACTAAACATAATTATATAACCATATATGCGAATTTAAACGTTAAAAGTCCAAATTCAAAAGTAAATATTATTAGTTTTATTGGAAACATAAGTTGGGTTAAATTTATTCAATAGTAATTTGTTCGTCAATAATTTCAAATTAACTTGAAAAACATTTTTTGCCATTCCATAATATTTGTAATCCGTCTATTAGTTCTCATATCAAATTATCAAGAAAACTGTATAGTACTTAAGTTTTAACTAATAGTTACGTATGACCTTTTTAATGTGGTTGCGACTTTAATAATACTTAATTATACGAATGAGCTTATAAGCTATATAGAGGCGGAACTAGGAATTTTGACGCCCAGGGAAATATGTAAAGTTAAGAAAAAAAAAAAAAATCAAATAATAAGAAGTAATCATTTTTATATAGTTTTTATTATAACATCGTAAAAAATAAAGATTTTTATAGATTATCATAAATACACAAAATAACATGAACAATATTCTACTAATTTGAAATGATATAATATATAAGAATAAATTTAAAATTGATAATAAGTGCAAATTTATATAACATTAATACATTTTAGAAATTACGTGCGTTAGACTAATATATTTATTTATAATAGATTTTTTTTTTTTTTAGCTAAGACTCCACAATAATGATAAATCATTATTACTTGTATACTTATTTGCATAATATGCCAACATACAACGTACTGCAAAAAGCTCACAGAAATTTACTGTACTACCAGGATCCTCTATAAAATAAAAATAAAAGTCAAATTAGTTTCTTAAAAATAGATAACCATTGACTTAAAGGATATCAGTGTGACCATATTAAAGGGGTTTTATAAAAGACATTTTTAAAAAATTTTAAGAAAAATGAAAATCTAAAAATTGAAGAAATGTTATGTTAAGTACCTATACATTTTTAAAATGAATAATAATTGGTCCCATTACTTTATCATTATTTATTATGGTTGTTTTTAATTTTTATTATCCTCTGAATATTGAAATCAATCTCTATTTACCTCGAAATTTGATAAATAATATAAAGTAATTGAAATGAAAATATTTAGTGTAAACAATATAAATAATTCATAATATAAACATAATGGTGATCCTTGGTTATAAGAGAAGAAGAAAAATTTTAAACATTTTGATTGAACATCCCCTCCACCAAAGTCTTTTGTATATTACTAATTAAAATTATATTAGTGTAATATGATCCTCAAGGCTGTATTTAGATTTTACTTTCGAAGGCGTCCAAAAAATGTTTTATGAATTTAGTATCTACATTTTGAATTTATGTTACCCATTTTTAGGCTATTTATAGCAATATAAAAAATTAAGGCATTTAATTAATAAAAGGCTTAATTTAGTTGAAAATTTTATTCTAGGTTATCCTAGCCATTAGAGCTACAAACAAAAAATTTAAAAAATCGGTACGTACAACCTTTTTTTAAGAGCCTTTTTAATTAAATTTTTTTTTTTTGAATACACATTTAATTTTTCGAATTTTCGGTATGAACTGTGTTCAAATTTTGGGGAAATAATGGATCTATAAACTTGAAAATTTCACTAAATACGTATATTGGCACATTATGAAGGCAAATAATTGTGAATATTTTTATCAAAATTTTGGGCTATTTATAGCGATTTTTAATTATGAGTCCTTTAATTCATAAAAGTCTTAATTTTAGGTTGTAAAACCTAAAAATTTAACACAGATTTAAATAATGTCATTTTAGCTACCTAATAATATAAAAAATATGTATTATTTTCTTATGAAATGTGTTCGAATTTAGGGGAA
>JAIPRL010010819.1:0-14685 GCA_025469235.1 Pemphigus obesinymphae
TGAAAATTCCCGATTTGACGAAACCGTAAATTTACCGTTTTTTCATCAATTCTTGGTAGTCTTTCCTTACGCATTAAAAAACTATTGAGAAAATCGCAAAATGACCTCTTTAAAGTACCAACTAGATTAAATTTGCTACCGGAAATCATGTAAGCTTGTATAGATCGGAGCACTCTTTCTGGTAGTAAATTTGTTAACAGAAAAAAAAAATAAACATCATTGTAAAACCACTAGCTCTCTCGCTACGCTCAGAATCTAAAAAACTTAATCAACGTAAATATATTTCTAAATTAAATAAATTGAATAAATTTAAATAAATTAAAAAAATGAAAAATCTCGATTTGAAGAAATCGTATATTTGCCGTTTTTCATCAATTCTTGGTAGTTTTTCCACCGAACATACGCTGAAACCTATTATAGAACCATTAATTAAAATATCAAAGAAAAAAATATAAAATACGATTAGTCTTTGAGACGAAAATTGAAAAGAATATTATAATGAACCGATTATTAAAAATAGTTTTTCCAACGAGCAAATCACGTTCAATAACGACTCAAGATTTAATCACTGGTTTTAGTCCTCGAATAGATATAAAATATATGGTCCAAGTAAAATCAGCAACCACGGCTATATTATACTTGAAAATAAAAAAATCGAATTTGAGCAAGCCGATATATTAAGTTTTGAAGATAATTCGTACTCACTAACACCGAGACTTGAACAGCTAATATTTTCGAAAAATTCTAAATTATATACATCTCAAGATCTGATAACCTATAAACAGATTATAATTAAGACTTCTGCACATTTAACTGCAAACGGTTCAAGAATTAGAAAAGGCGGAGCTAAATATGAAACTATCATTGGAAAATTGTTTTCATCCAGTGAGGGTATGAATTATGGTGGTTTAAAATTACAAAAACACAATTTAAGATACTGGGACAATCCAAACATGTTAGTAGACAGACTACGTTTGTGGTTGTCATCTCAAGCTGCTGGTAATACATCGGTTCCCAACGAGATATTATCGATTTTCGAAGAGTTATGCGAAGCCGGTATAATAAACAGGGTTCCCAATGTCTAAACAGATGATAGCGTTAAAACTGCACAAGCCGCCGAGAAAAAATTATATTAGACGAGTAGTCAATGTTTATGGTAAAAACGATTTATGGCAAGCAGATTTGGTTGAAATGATACCACACGTGAGAAAAAATAAAGGTTACAAATATATTCTATGTGTTTTACGAAATTTGCATAGCTCATACCCACCAAATTTAAAACTGCTGTTGAAGTCTCCAATGCGATGGGTAAAATATTAATTTATCGCTCGCCTAAATTATTACAACTTGACAATGGAAAAGAATTTTATAATATAATATTTGACACGTTAATGGCAAAGTGTGGAATAAAAAATTTTCTACGTACACCACTACAAAAGCGTGTATAATCGAGCGGTTTAACCGAACATTAAAAACTAATATGTATAGAGAATTTACTGCTCGTGGTTCTCGAGAATGGGTTTCTATATTATCCATGTTAATAAACAATTATAACAACTCGAGACACACAACAATCGGAATGACACCAATACAGGCCGATGAAAATCTATCTACAATCGTATTGAAACAGCGTAATATTCCGAATATGAAAATTTAATTTAGTGGGGGGGGGGGGATAAAGTTAGAATAAGTACACATAAAGGTATATTTACCAAAGGATATCTACCAAATTGGTCGACAGAAGTGTTTACTATAACTAAAGTAAATAAAACCATACCTCCTACGTATCAACTAGGGATTATACCGGGGTATCTATAGCCGAGTGTTTTTACTCGGAAGATATTAATAAGACTAAATTCCCAAACGATTATTTAATTGAAAAAGTAATACATAAGATGGAAATCGAGTATTAGTCAAGTGGTTAGGATTTAACGACTCTCATAATAGTCTTATAAAAGAGAGTAATATCAAAAAATAGATTTAGTTATATTTCAATTATGAACGTGTTTGGTGGTTCGTTGCTTGAGGATACAAACAAAGTTATTGTTAATCTGGAAATAGCTAACAAAAAATGAAAGACGAACTAAGTTCACTTATTCAAACAATGAATGATAGTAAAGATAGTATTACAGCGTTAGAAGAATCCAGCAAAACAATTATAAATGAGCAAGGTACAGTAAATCGTGAAGTGGCTGCTCTTATGACCCGTATTAAGGTGTTAGAAGAAATAATAAAAACATTAAGTAATATATATACAAAAGTTGAAGACACCTCAGAATTGAAATTTAAATTTGATATTATTCAAAATTCTGTAAATTATACTCAAAAGTATTTTGCTGAAGTTGTAACTCTTTTACGTACAAGAGACACTGATTATTTTAAAATCAGTACTGAAGTAATCGCCAAAGAAGGACATGTATAACATTACGTCGTCAGCTATATTAGATATTCAATGGGTTCTCGAAGTGGGAACTAAGATCTCATAAAAGAAATGTCAGTTATCGACACTGAAACTTGGGCTACACAACACTGGATTTTCAAATACTGGAACAATAAACAAGACGGTTTGACTAGAAGAACAAATAAATGACTTGAAAAACATTATCATGGATTATCAATGGAGTATGGCGACGTTGAGTACGAAGAAATCTATAGAATTTTAAATTCATTGAAATTTGATACCTTATGCGTTAAAGGCG
This sequence comes from Pemphigus obesinymphae, assembly GCA_025469235.1. NCBI lineage: Eukaryota > Metazoa > Arthropoda > Insecta > Hemiptera > Aphididae > Pemphigus > Pemphigus obesinymphae. Next base: position 2,700 of record JAIPRL010010819.1, read on the forward strand.
AACAGAAACAAAAAATGATTATTGAGTTTATACCACACACTTCCATCATCAACATTGAAGAACTTGGCTGTCCTTGATTAAACCAGTTGTGTACTGAAGATAATTTACCTTGCTGTATTTTTCATATGGATTTAAACCCTAAAAAATGTACATTCTATAAAATGTTTGCATTAAGAAAATGGTATATTAATAATACCTGAATTATATATATATATATTTTTTGTTTTCCTGAATAAAAATATTCAAAGTTAAAATAATAATCCTGTTTTTATTTATTGTATACAACATACATAAAAATACATTTACAAATTATATTTATGACAGAATTATTTATAAAAGAATAATATAAAGTATATTTATATTTACAAAATATATAATCAGTACATATTATTTACAAAAAAATATTTTAAAATATCTTTATCGGTTGCCTGAAACATACATGTTAAACATATTATAAATACATTTAATATATAGAAGAAACGTATAATAAAACCTAAAGAATAACTTAGTTTAACTTAACATATAGCACAATATTTACTATTATATACAAAACAATATATTTATAAGTGATAATAACAATATTTACAATTGAATATATACAGTTTATTTACAAAGTAAATATACAATTATTTTACACCCCCTCAATCGCAGAAATCGTTATCACCCACTCCGGTTGTGGTTTCTGCTGCTATAAACAAAAAGAAACAAAATGTATAAATTAGAAACATAAATTTAAAATAGTATTATCAATCTTAACTTACTCCATCTTATAGTGCCCATGTGAAAACGTATGCATCCGGTCCTCTAGTACATACCGCTTGTCATCGTGATTGTTGTAGGTGAGTTTATGTGTTATAATCGTAATTAACTGGTGTTTGAAAGACCTGATTGATACATTATCAGTATACCGCTCGAAGCCAACGTTACCGAAAAAACATTGTTTGTGCGCAGCTAACGTCATGTGATTATTTACTACGTGCCCTCGGATGCCCTTCGTTTTAATTTTCTCCACGCTCTCGATATCGTATGCGTATGATTTAGCTCTCATTGCTACAAACTCGTACATTGTCTTACCGTCTGTCTCATCCGAGAACAGACCTGGTATCTTTTTCCTATCCGCAATGTAGCATAGATGGCCTCTAGATAAATTCGCGGTTTCCATCCTGTTAAGCATGGTAGGACTGGTTAGAAGGTCGGCATAGAAGTCATCTGTTTGTATATGATACACCAACGAATCTATAAAAATATTAAATGTTAGATATAAAAATTTCAAGTATATAAATAAAATAATTTACCTGTATCTGTATACATTAGAGTAATTTTATCGTTGTAATGACATTTCATCACGTTATAGTGGTAGTCGTACATAAGGGTTTTGCTCACTTCCAGGACAGCGAATCCTCTAAACAGAGGCTTGTTGAAATTCACTATATTTTTCACTAATGACATAGCAGACAAGTTCTCATTATACGAAGTTCCATGTTTGAAGGTGGGTCTGTTTACAAGGTTTTGTAGCCTTGAATCAGACTATACGTTTGCGAACGTTCTCCATTGTTTATCCCTGTGGATAATCAATAATGCATTAATAAAGATAATAATAATGATAATAAAAATAATATACATACCAAATACTGCGTTGTTCATAGGTTTATAGAAATCCTTCTCGAAATCATTTGCAGCCTTTTTCCTCATTTCTGTATTCAGGTTGATGTATTTGGATAATCATGGCGACTATTTGAACTGTAGTACTCTATGAATCTTTTTGACAATTAGCCCGTTTGCAATTGTCTGTTTCAGATTACGATAGTGCACAACATATTACTCCTTCTCTTCAAATGTAGCCATCAATTCCTGGATTTAGACCTGGCTGGCACGCTGTTATTTGGTAGAAATGATAGATCATTGTGATTGTCATGCAGATGTTTTGGATATGAAATGTTTACTTCATACATGCGTCCAATGTTCGATGTCTCTGTAAACATATGTAGACTATACAGTGTTGAGTCAACCCACTTAAAACCTCTAAATAAATGGCATATTGGCACATGGCCCAACCATACAAATTATTACCTAGAAAAAATCGAATAATATTACAATATGTTCATGAAAAAAAAAATCAGTATATACTCGAAGAAGAATCCGGGGGCAGTATAATAGAACGCAGGGTCCAAATTATATGTTTTTAAGCATATATCTCGAAAATTCTCAAAGACATCCGCAATCAATAAAATGTCAACCTTCAATTATAAGTTCGAATACTCGCCCAACGTTCTACAACCGAAATGTTCCCATACTTTCTTTGCGTGTTCGTAATCTTCATTAGTTATATTGAATTCTATTAGAGTGCTATAAAATACCTCTTTAGCCGGTAAACTTGTCTCCTCCAGCTTGCCCCAGTTGTGAGTGTTTCGTAAGGGTATACGCCTTTACGAGTAACAAGCGGTAAATCTCCTCGATCAAATATTTTACTGGTTTCACGGAACTTTGAAAAATCATTTGTTAATAGGTTAGCTGAGAGACTCGATAAACTGGATGCCATGAAACGACATGTATCGATAAACCTTACAGTAAAGAACTTCCCGATAAATTTCGAGAAAGAAAGAAATTTTTCCTCGTTGTTAGGTATGACTGTGATCGAGTTAGTATCATACCCAAGTTCATGTACAATGAAGTGGGCATCGTAACTAGACAAATTATAGATAAATCAGGATACAAAATTCGGTGTTCTCAATTTAAAATTGCATTTGGAGCATAATGTATGTCGAAACAAGCCAGTCAAGTGGTTGTGATCTGCAACCTTAACATTATTCGTTAAGAAAAGCGTTTTACGTAAATCACAGTTGTTCTTCTCCCCATGTATTTTTTTTTTATTCTTCCGTCAAAATTATAGGTATATTTGTTTGTAATAATTGCCTGATTTTCTTCGCTAAATCTACTACCACTAACACAAACGCTTTTGCTACTTCGTCCGTGCCCTCTGAACCGTGGAAAATGATAGGAGTCCGAGGGATATCAAATTGTTCCAACAGCTCTAAAGGTACATCGTTAGACGCTTTGACAAAGAATCCGTAACTCATGGGGTGATGTGAATGAACCGCCTCGGTAGATATTCCCAGTCTCTTACACATTTTGGGGAAGTAAGGCTTCAAAATCTGCATATATTGCAGAGTAATTGCTCTGTTTCCCCCCATTCTTTAAATTTAACTTCCTCCCCTTCCTTAGGTAATACAGGCAGGATGGGTTTATGCGAACCACAAATTAGTTTATCTTCATCTAGAGCTATCTGTCCGCTTAGCTTATATTTTTTTGGTAGGTTGTCGAAGCTTGTGAAACATCTTTTACAAGCAACTACAATCTCCTTATGTGAAGTTTTCTACGATCTTACTAGTCTTGATAAATTGGAAATATATGTATAGTGATACCTATCATTATCGCACAATAATAACAGATTTAATGGTTTTATTTTTCTTCATCGACGACTTTCAGAGGATAGACTTTATAAGTTGGATATTTACGCGGCGATTGGAAAAATTTTTCTAGTCCGCATACGTTGACCGAAACATTAGGATTTTTCTTTCCGAATATTTAATTTCGTGTAATGGCATTGGAAAATTGATACCGGTAAAATCATATTTTTCTTCGTGCATAGTATAATTTTCTGCAACACGATGTTTGTTTTCTCCTTCTACGTGTTTTTCCAGGATCGCCCACTTGAAGCATTGATCATTGGTATTTTGAGGGTTGATAACTGCTATTTTGCTTCTAATAAAGGCTGGCACATCAATATATGATGAACCACCCATAGGTACATAGTGGTAAACGGTCAGCAACAAGCTATCGATTTATTGAAGAGTAAATCCACTTCCTCGACCCATATAAGCATCTTCTTCTGCAAGGAGATTGTTCAATTTTTCTTTTACAATTTTGTTGATATCGGTATCGATAAAAACAGCCCTTGTCGAAGTCTTGAATTCACGGTTTTCTGCGAGTTTGGTATTTCAGGTTTTCTATAAGTTGATTCTAATTTTATATTAAATTTGATTGTATACTTTTATACATGTTCGTGTATTTTTCTTATTAATGGAGTTTCGATTGAGTCGATGAACGACTTGTAACTAATGAAATTCTCGGTGTTTTTGGCGTAATACCACACGATTTTGCGATTATGCGGTTATCCAATTTCAAGAAATCCAGGACTATTTACTAAATTCAGACGTAGCTTTTTTAAGTTTTTAGCCGATTGCAAATTCGGGTTGACCCGTTTATGCGATGTAGAAGGACCTAAATAATAATAAATAAAAATAATATTACCTATTGAGTAATTAATATTAATAAAACAGGAAGATATCTAACAAGAAAATAAAAATATAAATGACGTAAAATATTGTGGTAATACCTACAAAATATATATATATATAGGTACCTACACGTAAATAATATATACTTGTAATTACAATACGTATTTATAACACGGAAAATATATTTTAAATAAATGTTGAAAGTATAACACTGATATCTAAAATATTGAAAATAATTATAATTTTAGTTGTTGATAATTTATTAAAAATCCGCGATACGTTCCCTGGTTTAATTACATGAAATTATTAAAAGTATTGGATACGAAAAATATATAGACACCGCAAAAAAAAAAAAAAAAATACTATTCTGAAAATATAATGAAATAAAATTAATTCTAGAAGAATAATATTATTCAGTGTTTAGAAAAATAGGTACCTACCTATCTATTTAGGGGAAAAAAAAAATAATAATTTGGCTATATAACCTCTAATTTAAATGTAATGCTTATATGATATGTACCTATCAAAAAAATATTAAACACGTATAATATTTAACAAGTACCTACTCGCAAATAATATGTACACGAAAAATATTTATACATTATTTTTCCAAGTTATCGAGACTTAATAAAAATTGTGATAGATCCCTCCCCCCGGTATTTGATTTTCAAATATAATAAAGCATAAAATAAAAATAAAATATTTCAAGTAGGTACTTAAAAAAAAATATATATTCAATACGAAAAATAAAGTACTAACGTAATATAATAAAATAAATAAATAAATAAATAAAATTATGTTATGTTCAGAAAAATAAATTCATATCTAGTTGGAAAGAAAAATATATAATTTTTTTTATATTCAAAAACAATATTATAATAAAATTTAAATAACTTATTGCATTAAGAGAAAAAAATAAATATACGTAATGAAAAATATAATACCTAACAAAAAATATTATACGCGTATAAAATAAAATTTATCAAGTACCTACATAATATTTCTACTAATACATCGAATAATAATGTATTTTCTTACCTTGATTCTCAAAATCATCGAGTGCTTCCAGAAAAGCGTCATCTCCTACGGTTTTCCTTCTATTAGTATCTTATTAAAGAACTTGGTCAGCCATTGTATACCTTAACTTCCTAATACTTTCCATACTTCTACTGGTACTCCATCCGGTCCCACTGCTTTCTTATTTTTCATTTTTTTCACAGCACTCCACACTTCCTCTTTCCTTATTAAATCTATCATATCCAAATTCCACTCTACCCGATCAATTGCCTCTCTCGGAAATTCCTCATTTAATAATCCCTCAAAATAGTCTTTCCATCTCTTTATCACTTCATTTTCCTCTGTTAACACCCTCCTATCCTCTTAACTTTTCCTAACAAATGTTTTACTTCTTACGTTTATCTATAAAATAGAGGATTAGAAGTGTCACGTGTTATGTGTGACAAAATAATCCCTATTAGATTAAAAGGTAAATTTTATAAGGCAGTATTGAGATCTACAATATTGTATGGAACAGAATGTTGGGCAGTAGATAAGAATATAGAACAGAGAATGAGTGTAGCATAGATAATAATATAAGGTGGATGTGTGGAGTAACTGGGGATAATAAAATAAGGAATTAGTATATAAGAGGTAGGTTAGGAATAGTTTCGATAGTTGACAAAAGGAGGGAGAATAGATTAAGATATCTCGGAGATTTATTAAGGAGGGAAGAGACTGAGAGAATAACATTAGTAAAGAAAATGTATGCAGATGGAACTTTATTTGAACTTTAAGTTCGCGTATACATATTTCAAAAACTAAGTTGTCATAATGAGTGCCTAACAAATGCTAACCATCAGAAACAATATAAAATCATATATATATATATTTACAGTTTATTCATGATGACGTCACCACAAACCGACAGATGGTCGTGAGTTATCGACCACGTCTACTGCAGGTTTATGCTAATATCATCTGGCTTACATTAAAATAATTTTAATAACGAATTTCGTAATTTACAAAGTATTTTTTTTTATCATTTCTGTTGCTTCTCTTATGTTTAATTCCTTATAATTATTATTAATACTTAGGTGTTGAGATTTGTGCACATGCGAATCAACCAAGAGGTAATTTATTTCAATGAATTTTTCTTAAATATTTAATTATATTTTAAATAAAATATACATAATTTATAAACCTTCAAAACTAAAAATGAATCTAGCACCAGTAGCAATATTTTAATATTGGTGAATTCGGTAAAGATTCTCCATATAATGACACAAAATCTTATAGATGAATGTATACAAAAGAATCTAATTGCAAATGAATATGCTATCATGCAAACATAAACTGAAGCATAACCTGTAAGGAGAAGATACGGAATTTTAATGAGCAAACAAGATTAAATATATATGTGTAAAAATAAATGCGCTGGGTTATCCTTACATGGAAATTCAGATGATAATAAAAGCGATTAACAAATAACTAGTTGCTTAAAAGCAGTCAAACTATTGTCAATAAGAAACTAGTTGACGCTATATAATATATTGATTTGCCTCCATTGCCCTATATTCGAGTGAATACTTTACTACAACAGAAATGGATGAGAACAGTTTGGAAATATTTAAAAGAATAACCCAATCCAACCATTTTTCCCTAAAAAATACGAAAATGCAGAATAATATATACAAATCACTAATCAGAAAACATGAAGTATAGTAGAAGATACGCACATCATTGCAAAAATAAAATGTAAGAAAATAAACTAGGCAGATCATTTATAAAGAGATCATAAATATCTTATCGGGGATGTGATAAAATGAACAATGGAGTAAAATACCATTAGGATCTTCAAGTTTGAGATGCGTGGATAGAGTTTAAAATTATATTAATATGTTAAAATCAATATTAACCAAGAGATAACTGTATATAATACATATATCATAATTGATATATTTCATACTACGAAAATTCATACTTGTATATATTTTTAAATATTATTTTATTTGTATGACACTTATAAATGGAAATGTAGTATATGTATCAGCAGAAAAAATACTATACAATCAAATTCCAAATGAAAAATTATGCCCCCTATGGCCTATACCTTTAAGAAGCTTTTATATGTGAAAAATGGTTTCTTGTTCTTCTCGTAGTTGTTGCATTTAAATTGCCCATAATATTCAAATACACAAATATTTCTACTATCTTATGTAGGAAATATATTAAACTTTCAGCAACTCCATGCATATTTAATGGACAGAAAATGTTTTCTTATTTTTACATATATTTGTTAAAATTAAATTTATATATTGAGGTTGAACTTTACTTCTTTACTGAAGTCTTTATTTGATGCTCTTCTTTAGAAATCAACAATTTAATAAGAACTTGACTACAAATGTTTGTTATTAAATGTTTTATGAAATTAATAGATGTCAGTACCTATTTTTCTAGGCGAGGATAATTCTTTTCATACTGGGGTATAAAAATTGAAATTTTTAACAGTTTGCATCCAGTAATCTCAAAACAACAAACAGAATCTGTAACAATTTCTCAGATTTTTTGAATCGTAGACATTTATCTAATAGGGTAAACAATGGAGTTTATGGAAATTTTAAATAGATTCTGAATGCAAGTATAAAAAATACTTTTTTTTAGAAAACTTTCGGTATGTATTTATAAACTGTAGTTATAATAAAGAACAATAATTCGTTCAATGTAGGTAAATTCTGGTAGAATCCAATAATTACAAATATCTCATTAGCAATTTAAATTTTCCAGTAAACTTTCTTGAAGTTCCATATTGGTCTAATGTTATTAGAGCATGATTGGGCTATGTAATCCTATAGATATATTTTTATTATAATGCTAAATGGCAGTTCGTTAAACTACTAGATAACAAATCACAAGTTAAGGTGACTTTTGGAATGAAATGTGCCTTTCTATTTATTAATAATATTATTGTGTATGTATGTTTTTTATTGAAAACATAACTTAAATAAAATCTTTATTCTAATCTATATCTGTATATTCCCACATTTCGTGGTGGCGATTAAATTCTACTTTAATTTAGAAGTAAATATATACATAATATAAATTATATTGTGATTTATATATTTTTAGAGAATTTTAAAACAAGTAAGTGTCATTATCTATATTCGTAAATAATAATTAAATTATTTCGTTTTCTGCCACTATAGAGAGTATCGCTATAAAAACGAATAGTTTATGAGTACCTATTAAAAAAACGGTATACAAAATAAAATTATTCCCGAATCTTTTTTATTTTCTACCATTTTACCAATCTTCAGAAACATAATTAATGAATTAATGTTTTCCTACATCAGCTAAGTTATTCCTATATTATTGGGGCAATATATTTAATAAACAAGCCATCATCTAGTTATTTTATCACATAAACTTGTTGGTAAAATTTAATTAAAACATTTCCTCAAGACATTTAACACCGAAAATTGAACTGTAAATAACTGTTATCTGCTACCTCCTAAAAGATAAATCATTTATTTATTTATATTAATCTGCTTTGTAATACTAATCAATAGTTGATAATTAATTCACAATCATTCAGTTGATAATTTAATTTAATGGTTATTGATTATCAATATCAATTAGCAAATATTATTTTCTTTGTACGATTTTAATACACTAAAATATGTTTACGATCACACGTATTACTTCTAAGAAATATGTCATCTACAAAATATTCGTATTTTCTGTGTATTCGTTATTACGCAAGGATTATCCTGTTGGATATCGTGTTGTGCTTTTCGTCATCGCTTGTTAGTAAGGTTGGGTTAGGTTAGATCTATTCTAAAACTTTGTACCTATTCAAACAAGTAAAAATAAAATTTTTTTTTTTTATTTTTGTCGTCACTACTACTATATTTTTTACGTTATATTCATGTTCTAAATCTTATTCTGTGCTTGTTTGTGGTATTCCCGAACATATTTTGATAAAATAATTGTTGGAACGTCATTTTAATCTTCATTCCATATTTAACGTTATTCCATAATTTATTAAGTCAGATAGTACTTCTACTATCAATGTTAGATCCGTTTGCCTTCAAATTCAACTTATCGATCTGATAGATTGATTGTTGTATATATTTATAGTTCTTTACTATAAAATAATTCCATATGATTATGAGGATTCCAGCGCGTGGCTGCTTTCCAATCCCTTCAAAAGCAAATAATCTACATTCATGTAATAATTTAGCTAGAATTCCGTCATGTCTAAAAATACGGTTGAATGCAAATAATTTAAATCTCTAACAATATCAGGCAGCTCCATAATGACAGCATTTGGTAAAAATGAAAATTTCAATATTAACCATGTTAGCAAGAAAATTTGAATGTGGAATGGATTTCTTATAGACAGACTTAAAAACAATCGAAAACAAATAAGCGTTGCCAACACTAGACTCTAAGATAATATCATGGTGCATCCATGAGGAATAAGTGAGGTATTCCGGTGGCTATCAATGAATAACCAAAGGATTGGTATGATATGTTTTATCAATGTATATAAGATTGATATGAACGATTTGACTTAACTTTAGATTGTGCTCGCAACGGGAAAACATATATCAATTAGCCAGATTACTAGTTCGTTTAAAGGATTTATATACTTTTTTTTCTCAAAAATTAGCCCTTTTAACATCACAGACAACTATACCGCAAACACCGATTGCGTATTTCGAAAAGGTTCAATAAAACTTTATTTGATATTATAGCAGCATCTTCTACATCTATATTTCTAAATTCTTCGACCAGTTTAAGACTAATCAATATACCACACATAGTCTTAAAATAAGCATGTTAAAAGTCTATGAAGTCAAAAAGACTAGGAATCTGATTTGACAAAGAATTTTTAATGGTTAATGGCAGATAATATAGATCAAGTAACACTAAACTGTCTAAGCAGACCGCACTTAAACAAGTTTGTCTGAAATAAAAACTAAATTCAAAAGAAATCCTTTTTAGTTACACACCTCATTACACTGATAAAATTATAAATGACTAAATTGCTCACCAATCGTTGTCAAATGATCAATTATGAGACCAGTTGTAGAATTATTTAGTCAAGTTACATTTAGAAGTTTATAATCACCACAAATTAAACTTAGAATCTAATAAAATGACTACCAGATATTATCTATGAAATTAGTGTGTATGCTGAATATACCTCAATCGATATTGATGGCGTAAATAGACACTACATAATAATATATTTGTTCTTGAAACGGAAAACCGTATAAATAATAATTCTTCAACATTAGTCATGGAATAAACTAACACAAAAGCGCATAAAATAATACAATAGCATATACAAGTAATATAATTAACAGTAAAAGAAACACGCAGACTAGAACAATGAGGGAAGGGGGAAATCCATATGAACCATGACCCAAACTTGCAGGATAGTTTATCAGTTTTTTTTTTTGTTTATGGAGGTATACCTCAGATATAACGAATAAAATATCTAGTTTCGACGTTAACACGTTTTTTATCTAAGTATAGATAAGACATCGTCTCTTGACTTAAATTATTCAATTATCAAGTGGCGTGGTTTTTAGACACTATTACTATTGCGCCGGGTTTTAGTTAAACCAAAAAGTGACGGATAAATTCTTAAATAACTTATTCATAGTATCCAAGTTTTGTATAGGGTTTTGGCCGAGAAGGTAGAACAGAATCAAATTTTTAGTTCTAATAAATTTCTCATATACTTAACATACTATTCAATTTGTTTTTTTTTCTCAAAATCTGCAATCTTAGTCTTAAGTAACTTAATGTCAGACGTTAGTGTTTCATTTATTATTTTTTATTATTTGATTTCAGAATACAGTTGGTCCAAAGATTATTTAAAATCTGCAAATACTCTATTAAAAGATCCCAATTTGTTAATCACTATTTTATATTAGTATCATGAAAAAAGGCGTTGGTCTTAATAGAATATACCATTTCCGAAACATCATTTAACGTGATTTCTGTTTTGGAATATTTGCTAGACTTGTCAGTACTCATAATGATAATTAATATTTAACCAAAAATACCATAAAAACATGAATGTTTTGTCACTGAAATACGCAATACTACGAGCAAATGATCATCAGTGTGACGACACTACGCGATACGAATAGGCATACCTTAAATGTATTGGTTTAACATAATGTGGTATTTTTATGTCTGTACATAAAAATTATACAAGAAGTACTAAAATTATTAGGTGCAACACCATTTTTTAGTATAAAATTGCATCTGTTTGATACTTTGAAAAGGTCATTATGATAAAAACACGATTTTCTTAAAATCGAATATCGAAATCGTTTTTTTTGTTGTAATTTTGTAAATATTAATAATAATGTCATATTTTACGTACGAAATTTATTTAAATCGTGCTTTTATCACAATGACCTTTTCAAAGTATCAAATAGATGCAATTTTATACTAAAAAATGGTGTTGCACCTAATAATTTTAGTACTTCTTGTATAATTTTTATGTACAGACATAAAAATACCACATTATTTTAAACTAAGGTGCATTTCCCTGGCACCCCCACTTTGGAATTTTGGAACCAAACCCGGGGCTTTCGATTGTTCTTCGTTTGTTCTCGTTTGTTCCGAAAATTTCATCGTTTGTTCCGTTTTTGTTCCCGACTTAT
>JAIPRL010010820.1:0-14685 GCA_025469235.1 Pemphigus obesinymphae
AACTCCAATACTAATTAATAAAAGTTATTTCATAATTAAATAAAACATAAATTAACAGTTTTACCAAATTATTGAACAGGTTTGTAATTATGGCCGGCTTGCACTATAGACCAGACCAGACCGAATAAGTAATAATTCAATAAAACATATTTTAACAAAAATAAAATTATTCGAATTGGTTTTATTTTTATGTTGGTTTTTTTTCGTTGGTTTTTTTTGTTTGGTCTTTTTTCCGTGGTTTTTTTTTCCTTGGTTTTTTTCCGTATACCATCAAAAGGCCTAGTCCGTGATTTGGTCAAAGGGCCCATATAGCCAATGAAAAATACTAATCGTTCCACTTAAGAGGACGTCAAATATAAAAATTTTAAGAGTTCTACATTATATACAAAATTTTTAAGAGAGTTTAAAAATCGATTACAAAAAAAAAAAAAATTTTCTCAAGTGACAGTAGTCGTAATTTATTAAGAAACATAATATAATAAACACAATTATCTGTGTTTAACCATCGTCCTTTTTTTCGATACCATAAATAGAATTGATGTTATATCATCTGCAGCAAAAACCCTCCAAAAAAATGATTTTTATAAATTAAAATAATAACTTTTTTATGGATTTGTATTTAAAATGTATATATATATATATATAGGTATATAACGATAGAGCTTGTAAACATTGTGTACAAATTTGATTTCTTAATTACGACTACTGCAGATTGAGAAAATATGTGTGGCATCCTCCAGTATATAAGCCTTCGCGACATAAGCCTGGACGTTTGTTTTCTCCATCAGTTCTTGTGAGTAAACTGCTCTGCTTTTTAGCACTCGAGACTGATTGATGAGGAGATCAGTTTTTCTTAGTTTCCTTTTAGGTAAATGTCATGTACGTTTCGAGTTGGCCTTACAACCAGGGATGGAAACCGGTTTTCTGAATACCGGTTAAAACCTTTTAAAACCCGGTTTTTGACGTTTTTTGTAACCGTAACCAAACCAGCAATGAAACTAAGCACCGGTTAAAAAACCGATGATCAAAACTGACCATTATTTTAACGGTTACCTTAACCGAAAATCGCATTTTTATTGGCAGCTAAACGGTTTATAAAAATTAAAAATTTTGTCCAAAAATACAATTTACGGTTATATATTATATTTCATTATTCGTAATCGGAATAACCATAATATTATTTTATGTTATTCTTGCGAAGAATCTATTTTATTTGGATAATTTAACACAATATAGAGACGAAATGTCTCAATTTAGAATATTGATTATTTAGGCAATAATGATAAAAATTGAAAACAAACCACTAGCCGCACGTGTTATTTTATTCGTAGAATTCGTAGAATTCGTATTACCTGCATCAATGAAATAATATTATTTTTAATTATCTGTAATATTCTCCTGTCAATCTTTCGTGATTTATTATGATTCCCCAAATTTAATAAGTACCTACCTATTTTATTTATATTGTGATATAGGTACTACACAGAATACTCCATTGTTATCGTATAATATTATCGAAGGGTTCACTGGTTACATATTTTCAGTTTATAATGTTTATATATCTCAGTTTTTAAGGGGGAACCCATGCGGGAATGAAATATTTATATACCTATAGGTATTACAAATGTACAGAAACGGATATAAAAAAAAATATATATATATATATAATATAAATAAAATAATATTTTATCCACGAAAACAACGATTACAAACAAAATGTATAATATTAATATACTTATTGTTTTCGAGTTAACGGAGCGCGGTAGGTAATCGAACGACAATACTTCAAAAACAAGTCTATTTCCGTTCCAAAGGCCACGTAGGTACCTACTATACGTATTTTTTTTTTTTTTTTTTTTTTGTATACGATTTACCGATCAGCCGCCAAAATAATAATATTATATTAATAATTGTCCTTTCATACTACATTATTGTCATCTATTTGGCTGTTTATGTTTATGACTTTGACATCATGTTTAGTTTTAGTGAACATATTTTGAGGCGGAAAGTATTCTTATTTTTATACTTCTTATTATAATGATTTGTATAAAATTGTATTTATGCGTGCGTTTGGACGGGAAATCCCGGAATAATAATCCCCAAGGCTTTAAGGTAATATAATACTTCAGGTAGATTATATAAAACTGACATAATGTTATTTATTAACATCAAATACATTCAAATATTCAATTAAATACAATTAACAACATTAAATAAACATCATTGTAAAACCACTAGCTCTCTCGATCCAACGTCGTTCATAATGTATTGACAAAAAAAAAATAATAATACAAAATTAATCTATGATAATTGATTGAGGAAAAAATTCAAGGAAAATCTATACCCAAATTAAAGAATAAACCCTTCGCCAAATTTTGGCGGATTACCCAACCTCAAAATATTAGGGTCATTTCTAAAAATGTCAATAAACATTATGATGAAAAATTATTCATCGTTTAATTATCTATACATTTTGTAATTATAATTTCTTATTATTATTTTACAGTATTGAAATTCTCTACAAAAATGGTAATACATGTATATTTTTTGTGTATAAGTAACCGTTCTTGTAGTATACAGTATACGGCTTGCCTTATTTTCAAAAAAAATATAATAATGTCAACACATTCCTCTTATTATCTAGTCTCTCCTTATATTATATTTTATCCTGCCCACGCTATACCGAGGAAATTTATTAATTTGTATTAATATAGTATTTTAAATGGTTGACATTTGGTAAGCCGTATACATTTTTAATATAATCTCTTTATTATAATATAATCTCAAAAAAAAAAAAAAAGATTCACATGGTTACATTTATAAAATTAATTTTGATGTTTAGATTATGGCCCTAAACCCAAAATTGACCGAGTTACAGCCGTTTCAAATATTTGGGGATTATTTTTCCGGGGATTATTATTCCGATTACCGTGGACGGGTACGTGCCGCGCGGCAAATCGTCTAAACGCGTCTAGTTGTCAACGATATTTCCCATTGCATTGCGTATTTGTATATCATAAAATCAAATGTTACCTTATTATATATTTTTTAATTGTAAATTTACAATACAATATGTGTGTTACGTTTTGAATTTATACCATTGCATGTAATTCACTGCTGCCGTATAGAAAAAATAATTTATTCTAACAACGTAGTACATACATAATCAAAGCCGTCACAATAGTGGGGAGGGGTGTGTAACATCTATACAAATACTTCTTCGGACGCATTTTTAAATGTAAATAAAAATTTAATTTAAAAACCGGTTAGAGTGGTTAACCGCGAAACCTATTTTTTAAAACCGGGACAAAAACCAATTAATTTTTGTGTGGGTTTTAATACCGTTTATGAAAACCGATGATTACCAAACCCGGTTTTTAAATACCAAAACCAAAACCGCAAATAATTTTTCGGTTTCCATATCTGCTTGGTACGTACATTCGTACTACTGTTTCCTATTTTTGTTACCTACCGTTATTTTTAGTTACCTAGTTAGTGTTTTTCTTTTTCGTTGCGATTTATTCTCATCCAACTTATTGTGTGTAATTATATTGTGTATTGTGTAATTGACCACTGGATCGACAGTCTCTCACGAGGTTTTGTTTTTGTTTTTATATAATACGTTATTGTTTTGTTACGGAGCGATGTATACTTTCGTCAACCATTTAGGTAAATATTTTGTTTAATTTTATTCTGTTGGAGTTTTATGCTGGACGAGCTTTCTTCACAAAAACATAAATAATACAAATAATTTCCGTTTATAAAAAACCATAGTTCTTATTAATTTACTTTATGTATTCAAAATTCATCTTTTTACATATAAAAATCCATGGGGCTCCGGCCGCAAGGTCTCAGCCCGTGGTTGAGGACCATTTTGTCCATCACATAACGCTCGTGAAAAGGGTCCGAGCGTTTTGCAAGATATTACAATGTACTTAAATATTTATAAACTATTACACTTTTATTTTTCCAAAAATTTTATAAAAATTGCCTACAAAATTCCCTCAAAAATCGCAGATGTTGCGTTCTCTTAAAACATTTTTGATTTTCCC
Source organism: Pemphigus obesinymphae (assembly GCA_025469235.1). Lineage (NCBI taxonomy): Eukaryota > Metazoa > Arthropoda > Insecta > Hemiptera > Aphididae > Pemphigus > Pemphigus obesinymphae. The sequence goes on from JAIPRL010010820.1 coordinate 4,053, forward strand.
CAGTAGTATTTAAGAGTTTTAATACAGACAATTTTAGGCCCGAACCGCATATAGCAGTCGGTACTAAATATATTTTTAAAAAAAATGCTTTCAAGAAAATACGTTCAAATAAATAAGTATTTTCAAAACAAATATGTTCAAAGAAATATTTTTAAACTCATTAATTTTTCTCATTCAAGAAAACTAGTTAACTTATTGAAACTTCCACGGGAACAAATATACTTACCAGTTAGTATAGTATTGGTACTAAACGAGTACATTCAGTAACTAGTGTTCAACTTAAAGTTGAATCCAGAGTAAAGCAGTTTGACATCGGTTTAATCTGATATGTGATGCCCACAATAGTAAAAGATTTCTCATCCTGTCCAAAAACATTCGATGAATGGGAAGTTCATGATGAATTCATATCAAACCTGGTGAATTCATTATTTAGATCATCAGAATCTGTTGACTTACTAATTTATTTATTTATTTATTTATTTATTGTAATTAACGCCAATCGGCAATTATAAAAATGACATAGTATATATTTATGTATATATATATATATATAAAGATAAAAAAAGAAATTAAATGTGATGAAATAGTTATTTACACATAAAAATACATATTTATAAACAAAAAGAAGACTTAGAACCAAATAACGTTAGTAAAAATGATCTAAAAGGTTTATTTGACGTAACATTTTATGAATGGGCAGATTGTGCCGTATAAGTAGTTTTAGCATTTGGCACGACGAATAGTTGATGATTTCTGACGCTGTAAGAAGGAACACGGAAGGAAATTAAGGAAAGGAGATCTGTCTCGAATAATATATTTTTTCCTATAATTTTTTCAAAAAACTTTCAGTACACATTACCAGTGTTATATTTTACAATGTGTATGTGAATTTATGCTTGAAGAAAAATTGTCTTTTATACTGAGTTTGACTTACATATACCGTATACATACTTATACAGTGTAACTGTCAGATAGGGTTAGTGGGTTTCAAAATTTATTGAACGCTAAAAAAAAATAAACAAAAATAGTTTATTACCTTTGGTGCTGTGATCCTAAATACGTCTTTGGATGAAAGTGGTTATGGTTTTTTCTAGACAGCGAAGTAATTTTTTTGAACTTTATCACGAATAGCCGACTGACAAAACGATTTGGCTTACTGAAGCAACTCTTTGGGGGGTGAATTGCCTCCTGTCCCCCTCTGTTAGTTACGTCCCTATTTCTAGGAATATTCAGTACTGACTGGATAAACTGCGTTCCGTAGGTTAGATTGCCTATAGCCTATATTCAATTCGGGAATGAATAATTTAATAATATAACAACAAATGTCAAACTACTTATTAATTTATACTACGAGCACATTATGTTCTTAGAATCAGGGAAAATATATCAAGTTTTATCAATATTGATTACCTATACAGTATAAGAATAATATTAAGTACCTATGTTTATATTTATGTTAATCAGTAAAATATGATATATTATATATATTATTTCTTTACCCTTTTTAAATAATTAATATTATTAATATACGAATGAAACAACAATAGGTTATCAACCAATATATGAGAATAGTCCTTGAAAATCTCATTCATACACAAGTAGTTTTACTGATTAGACAAATTTCAACTAAATAAAATACAAAATTTGTATTATTAATCAAAAACGACAATGTTATATGTTTACAAATTATTTTAGGACAGTTTTTTTGTATTATTGGCATTTTAATAATTACATTAAAAACAACATTTGAAACTCGCTCAATTTTATTTAAACAGATATTTTTCATCCAATCAACATATTGATAAAATGAATCAAGCGGAAGATGAAGAGAACATATTTAATTTGAAATTGACGAAGATTTCCGGTTTATATCAAATATTGGATTCTAAAACAACAAAAATTTATGGATACAATGCTTATCATATTGTTATAATGATCGTAGGATTATCTGCATTTACAATATCGATGATAAATTTATTTAGTCTGTATCGTTTGACTAACGATTTAAATGCGTTAATGTACTACTCGGGACTCATTATTAATTTTTTATTAGCGTACTATAAAATGTCAAACATGCTATGCCATTCTGATGATTTATGGAAATGCATGTTTGATATCACATATTGTAACTTTCTATCATATCAACACTACAATAGAAATGTGTTTAGAAAATGGAGGAGTTTAACAATACTAGTTTTATATATTTATAGTATAATACTCAGTGTCGTTGTTGTTTTTTGGATCGCCTATCCATGTCTGATAAAACACTTAGTTATTACAGTACGAAAACATAACGGTTCATATAGCAAACATCGAATAAACATTTATAATTCGTTTTATATGGTACCAGACGATATTTATAATAACCAGTTTAATATATTTTTCATCTTGGATATTATACTTTACATTTCTTACGATTACTTTCTTGCCATATTTGATTATGTTTTAATAATTATGTGCTTTGCATTTTCAAGTCAACTGGAAACCATTTCTGATCGAATTGCATCAATGGATTATGAATGTGCACAGAATAATTTGAGTACGTATGTCATATATATTTTATTATTTAATATAATTTGAGTGCATGATTTGAAATTATCGGGTTAAAAAGTTGATGATAAGTAGCAAAAAGTTATGTCTATTTTAATTGAGTTTTGTAATTAATTATTATTTTAAAATTACGAAATTTTTCAGGTTATAATATTTTAAGTTAATTGGAATAAAATAAAGTAAAAATATTAAAAAAAATTTAATTAAGTAAAAATGTAACAAGTTTTCAACTGAAATTAAACTATTATTGTACATACATATTCAGTAAAATGAAAATAATAATTTACATGATATTGAATAATTACGATTTTTAAATTTCTATTTAACATATTTCTAACTCTTAAACTCAGTAAATTAACTTTTGCCTTTTCATGTATTATGTTTTTTCGTTAACCAAATAATGTATTATTTTCAAATTTTAATTGTAAAACTTGCTATTTTGTATACCTACAAATTGAACCCAATGATTTAAAAACGAATAACTTATCAAACCTTAATCAACTGTCTGTTTTATTTTATAAACAATTATAATCAATTATTATATTATTCCGCTGAAAAAATGATAAAATACAATAACATTTATTGATTTTATTTATATCATTTGTAATACCCAACAGTGGTTTTATGTTCAAACCACTATAGATGCAAAAATTCCACGATCAGATATTATTTCAAACTGTATTATTTTAATAAACAGCTAACGTCCAAAAATTAAAACATCAATATTTTGATTTCATAATTAAATTTAAAAAAGCATGATATATTTTTGTATAGATATCAATAACGCAACGCGATTACAAATGAAATTAGACGTATTTAATGATTTAAAAATTATACTAACAGATCATCAAAAAGTAATAAAGTGAGTTTATTTTTAATTATAATGACAATCATTAATAAATAAAATAACTTTTAGGAAATTCTTTAACTATATTATTTATTACATATTGAATGGGTTATAATATATTTATATTTCATAAAATTTAAAAAATGAGACATGTTGCATATTATTTATTTAATTCACTTCATTCACTTTGCAACATTAAATTAACATGTAGGTATTATATATAAATTAAATAAATATACTTACACATATATTTAATAATAAATTTGAATGATTTTTATCATTTAAAATACATTGATCATTTATAAAAGAGAATATTTTATAGGGACTTCAAGTTTAATGAATTATAATGAGCAAAATAATAAAACATTTTTTTTTTTTTTTTTTACAGAAAATTAAATGATTACTACACAATTATCTGGTTTTCAGTACTTACTCAGATATGTGTGTCATCTTATACACATATATTTATTTGGGTTATTGCCGTTTCTGTATGATATTTAAATTATATTTTAAAAGAACGCCACACATGCGATTTTTTAGGGGTATTGTGTTGTCAATTTTCAAAACATAAAAAAAATTTAATAATTTAAAAAAATTTAAGTACACTATAAAAGTATTTTAAAAATAGTTCAGAATCAATACCACTTTTTATAGTTGTGTAATTACGATATTTGTTAATAAATATTTTTTCAGGCTATGTAGCTGTAATTATAAAATTACATTTTTACATCATTTTGTATACACAATTATCTGTATTCTACTTTCATTTTTTTCTTTCGATATTACAAATATAATTGATATTATAGCATATGTAAAAATCCCTCCTAAATAGGGTTTTTACAAAATCAACAAATTTTTACGATTTTAAATAATAATAAAAGGATGACGGTAGAACACAAATAATTTTGTCTATAAAATTGTGTAAAACATGGTTTCTTAATTAAGATATTAGTCTGAGAAAATATTTTTCTTACGAAACCGTTTTTGTGGTAAAATAATTCATGTGTGGCAACTATGAATATGTTAGTAAAGTAAGATTGTATATACTTTTAGAGTATTTCTGGAGAAAATAAAGGAGATTCTGTTCTGACAATGAAGCTGTTGGTAGCACTACCTTATTTTGGATTTCAACTAATTATGATATGTTACTTGTTTGGGAAATTAAAAGAAAAAGTATTTATACATTTATACTTTTATAAAATTGATAAATAATGTTTCAAATAAATGAAAATGTTAATCATAATATTATATACTATTGTATAAAGAAGTATTTTCGTAGTATTGAATTGCGGATTGCACCTCCTATATGATAATACGACATTTTTATATTAAAAATGAACTGACAGGATGAAAAATTGGCCTGCTTCAAATGTTCACATATATCCATATTGTAAAAAAATGTTTTTAAAATGGATCGGTGAAATCTTAAAATTGGCCTGATTAAAAACCCCCACACCCGGAAAAAAAACCGAAATGACGCCACTGTATAGATTCCGTGCTGTAATAGTTATTGTGGTCTATGATTAGATAATTTTTTTATCCAATACAATAATATGTTATTAGACAATTTACGTTGCATGTAATATAGTAAAAAATATTAAATTTTCAATTCAATTTGAGATTAGAAAAATAGGGGGAAAAGGATTTACCCCTAAAAAAATATCTGAGGTGCCACTGCCTCTTCTTGAACCTCTTCCCCAGATTGTACTTATGGTGTTAGGCACGAATCATTTGATTCCCTATGAATAACTTATAATTAACAAAAATATACTTTCTATATTACTATTGATGTTAAATGTCAAATGAAGATTAGACAAAACAGACAAGTAAAGTACCTACGCAAATAATAATTATTATATTTTGAAAAATTAAATATATTTATGTAAAACCAATACATAATTGTTTTATTCAAAAAATAGAGGGAAAAATATAAATAACTGAATAAATAAGTCAATTTATATTAATATATATATGAGTACTTGTGACTATTTAATAATTATTATATTATATACCCAAAGTCTCAATATTATACACTTTTATTTTGCGTTTACGTATTTCAACAACTATGTTGTCATCTTTAGCACGTACCAAAAACTAACAATGGTTAAAATAGAAGTGTATAATATTGTAACTTTAGGTATATAATATAATAATCAATTTATATTACTAACCAAAATTTTAAATGTTAATATTTAGAAAGATGCCATAATTTTCGCATTATTTAGCAGTAATTGGACTGAAATGGATATGAAAAGTAAAAGATTGGTTTTATTAGCAATGATGATGAACAATTGTGTCCAACCGAAATTAAAGTTCACCTGTACCAAAATCGTGAACATAGAAATGTTTACTGGTGTACGTATGATTATAAATATTATATAGTAGGAATTGAAATTTTTTTTTTTTGGTGATATTAAATTGGAAAAATAATTGCGTAGTAGAATCGTTAAAAAATAGTATCAGATCAAAATTTAAATGTACTTAAACATTTTTAAATTGTTACGTTTTAATTATTAAAATTTATTAAAAATGTTTAAATAATTTTAAATGGTTATTAGAAGTGCTTCTATGTTAATATTCTATATAAATATTGTTATTTTTATTCTTAAAGTTTCTTTATATATTTATCAAAAAAATAGTTTGTCTTTAAATTATTCGTAAATTACCCTTTTACTCCTTAATAATTTACCAATACGTATATTTTCATCGAACTATATATTTTAATTTTAATATTGACAAACTTAACTATAATTTCAGAAATTTGTTATTAGAATTTAATAATATTGTCCTAACTTTTTAAGCATCCTACTGGTGGTATTCTTAATCTTCTCTTATTGATATTATTTAGATAGAGTTCTTCTTACGGATATAGAACTGTTTTTGTATGTCGGGATTTTTTCACTGTTTGGGTGGTATGGACGGTAAGATTAAGCTGAGTGTCTAAGTTGATACCTAAGTATAATCATCAAGTACATCCACCAGAGGATCATTGTACCGTCGATTTTTAATGGGTCAACCTTTTTTAAGTGTCTTTCAAATTTGATGGCTTCTGTCTTGATGGTGTTTAGCAATAGTTTCCACTCATTTAACAATGGGAGGTGAATCTGGAGTTTCTTTGGAGCATACTCATACTCGTAAATGTACAGCATAGTATCATTCGCGAATAAATTTAGATAAGATCCAGGGTTGGAGGTATATCATTGATAAAAATCACAAACAGGAGGGGGATAAGCAAGATCCTTGAGATACTCCTTCTATCATACTCTTAGTGTGGAGAATTTGTCTTCTACTTGAAAAAAAAACGATCTGTTTTCCAAAATGACTAGATATGAGGGCCACTAATTGCGGTGGAGTATCGAGTTTCAGTAGTTTATAAAGTAGGCCTTTGTGCCATACCTTATCAAACGCCTTTTCCAAGTCGAAGAACCGCAACTGTCTTTTCTTCAAAATTTGTTGTGTTTGTTAGATTGTCTACTATTTTTGTCAGCTGATTAGTTATTGAGTGTTATTTTCTAAAGGCGAATTGTTCTGGCCTGACTTTTTCGATTATACATTTCCAGTTTTGATGATTTGAATTGCTTCTTCCACTTCATCTTCGGGAATTGGGGGATTCGGAGAACAGATAAATTCAGCTACAATAGTATCAGCGAAAAGTTCTGTTTTATCCTGTGATCCATACACTAGTTCTTGTTGGTTCAGATCGGTTGGTTTGGAGGTTTGCTGTTTACGAAAAACATATTGGTATTATAGATTTTTTGGCTCATTGAGCTCCATGTTAGCTAAAAAGAAGTTCCATTTTTCGTTCATATGGTTTTCCAGTAGAATCTTCATCTTTTTAGATCAGCAGTTGTATCTCTTTTTATATATGGGTTTCGAGAATGATGGCAAACTCTTCTGAGTCTTCTTTTCTTGTTGGATACTTATTGGGAGTTGATATTGAGGTGGTGGATTTGGTGCGGTTTTTTTGTTTGAAGCTAGGCAGGATTTTATTTTGGACATAAGGTTTTCAACTGCTATGTCCAAATCTATTGTGCTGGAAAATATTGGATTTGAGTTGATAATTTCTGAATGGAGGTTCACCTCAAACCTTTTAAAGTTTGTAATTTGTTTGGTGCTTGACCATGGCGTTGATCTTGGTCTTCACTGTAGGTGATTATGATAGGGTTATGATCTGAAGATAGGTCGTTTAGATTTTTAGATTTTCGAAGTCAAATTGGAGATTGATACTCTTCATAATTGCTATGTCAAGGAAATCGGGTCTATATAGTCGAGTTGTTCTGAGTAATGAGTCGGGGTTGTCGGGGAAAAATACATTAAATTCGCTGCAGTCCATGGGAGAAAAGCGCATTCTATCGACATGGTCGTTTGAATAGCTATGTCAATCTATATGTTTAACATTCAGGTCGCCTACTAGAATAGTTTGAAGGGTGGAGTCTAAGAGTGTGTCTATGTCGACTGGTTGGAGTGAGTTGATGCAGATCTTTTGTAGATTGCTTAGAGTCTGATTTCCTGATTATTACTTATTAATCATGATGGTATTTTCTAACCAAACCGTTTTTATTTTTTTTTTGTAATGGATAAAGAATTTTAAAATAAGTAAAGCAGTTCCGCTGAGTCATGGTTTTTCGTTATGAGGGGCGGTCATTTCGATATATATAGTAATTCGGAAATTTGAATTTTATTTAAGAAAATTATGTAGATTTTATTTTGTTGTACTAATTGAAGGGGTTCTGATTTTTATCACCTGCTCCATGGAAATTATAGTAGAAGATCTTTAGGATGTTAACCATGGTTTACAAGTACAATTAAAGCTGATAAAATCAGCAGAATTGATTATTTAAAACCTGTTATAGCAATGGTTTGGCTAATAGCGTTGTTGAGAGTTTCAATTAAAGTACTTTTTTCATCTAAAGTGATTATGTGTTCGAATTGTCGGGAGTTTGCTGTAATTTGGTCGTATGTTGTTTTATCAGGATTTCCTGGTTTTAGTACAATTGAAATCTTGGGGATGGTGAGGTCAGTTGGTCTTCTTTTCTTAATTTCAGTTGTCTAAGAAAAAACTGTAGCAGTAGCTAGCCGTATGCTCTCCATCACAGTTGCAGTAGGTCGGTGGTTGGTCTGCATTTTTAATGCATGTCTTAGTTAAGTGATCACCACCACAATTATTAGAAAATTACTTTTTTATATTAGGAATCCTTTTATTACTTTAATTTGCGTATTTATTGTTCTTTTTTTTTTTTTTTTTTTTTAATAATTATTGTTATTTCATTGATACACCACACATTATATGAATACAGATGGGTTAATCTCGAAGAAAACCACAATGGCGGAATTTAGCCACTGATGACTTTGATAAGAATCACAAGAATCGGTGTGATCACGGTATATATACGACAAATTTAAACTTTATTTCTGTAAGAGAAACTGAAACCTGTGTTATTTTATTTTTATTTATTATGATAACATTATAAATGATAAACTATTTATACAATGACATTTTATTAATATATATATATATATATATATAATGATTACTTGTAACTATTAATAATATAATACTATTATACTATTAATGACATTGTATATTAGGAAATTAATTAATATAGTAGTATGTAACTATACAGATAAATGTGGAGCCTACCAGAAGACGGTATTCGTCGATCTATCGCTTTTAAGCCGAGTGAGCGGTCTGTATTCATATAATCTGTAGATCCACTGACAACTATACCCAATTTGGGTGATATATCCAATAACATAGTGATGTTATATAAATTATTTAATATAAATACTTATATTATTATTATATACTACCTATATTATAATTTATAATATACTCATTTTTGTTTATCTATATTTACAGACGATGCGGGTTTGTTATTCATTATTTTCAATGTTATTGAAATCAAAATAAAGCAAAATTAATTAATATTTATTTATTAATAATTTTCCCATAAGTAGTCAAATTTTTATGTGCCTAGTATATTGTGTAGATTTTTTTTTAGATATACTTTTCTTGTACAATATTAGTGTCTTCAGGGGTTTTATATTTTATAGTATTTACTATTTATTTTTATTAATTAACTGATTCAAATAAATTATAATTATTATAATATCTATATAAAATTAAAATTTTTTTATTTAATTTTATTTCTACATTTTGAGTATTGACGTTGAATGTTTGGCTTAGTGAAATTTAGTTACACACTGTACTATACTACTATCAGTAAATAAACTAAATATAATTTTGTTAAAAATAATAAATATAAAGACCTAAGACTAGTTATTATATGTAATTTTACATTTATAAATTGAACTAATCATTAATTAATAAATGTATTTTATGTATAATTTATTTAATTATTCATTTACTAAGTGGTAGTATTGATCTTAGTATATATGTTATTCCAGAAATTTGTATTAAACTTAAATCTATATTTATGTAATATGAACATAAATTCAAATTTTATTGGCGAATTATTCAAATGTACTTTTTTCCAAACGAATGTTATGACTAAAAAACAACCATATTTTGAAATTGTACGTTATACATATATACGAGTATAATGTATTAACATTTGTATAGGTTTTATATAATTTTATGAGTGTTGAAGTTTATTATACATATATTATGGTTTTTTGTTTTTAAAATTTTATATATATTAATTTTAAATTTAAACACTTACATTATACAGAGTGATTTTTGTTCTAAAAATATTTTTTGAGCCAGACTATATATCGGGAAGTATAAATAATTTCTGTAAAATTTAAAAACTAAAGTTATTTGTTTATTTCATTTTATATTTTGTCATCATTGAACATTTTGTATCTCCTTCCCTTGTTTGTTAACACTATATCAACATTCAATTTTGAAGTGGCAACTTATGATTTGAAATGTAAATTTTAAAGAATATAGTTTAATGAGAATTTTTAGGTTCTGATTTTTTAAATCCAATAAATATTTTTGGAGTAAACAGATAACACTCATCCGATATCACAAAATCAGTCGTCATATTTTCGGATGCGATCATTGTTTATACCATAATAGACACTATCAGCACTATTCTACGAGTATCATGGTATAAACCACGGACTAAGATACTATGGACTATTATCGAAAGATATATTAGCGGAACCAAAATGTTTCTTAATGGCGGGCGTAGGAAAATCTAGCAAAACTTTCGCCATCTATAAGCAAAAGTTACATTACTCGTAAATTGATATTATTATAACCACGAG
>JAIPRL010010821.1:0-14684 GCA_025469235.1 Pemphigus obesinymphae
TACACCTTATTTTATTTTTATGATATAATTATTTGGGATATTTTTTTTTATTATGTTTAATAAAATTGGAATCTTTAGTTTATATAATTTCAAATATTAAGTACCTTTTTTTTAAGCAATTTTATTTAAACTATTACAAATTTCTGTTATGTAGACACAATTGAATTAAACTTGTACATGACCTATATTGCTCAAAAATATGAGGTCATATTTTATTTAAACAGAGTGGACTATAGTAGGTACGGCGAACTATATAATGATGACATGTATATTTTATTATAATAATATTAACAAATTAAATAATGTCTCCCTACTACAGTAAAATACTAAATTGTTGACGATAGCACTTTTATAATTATTACGATGAATAAAAACCAAATTATGATGGTACGCGGGGACCTTTTGGACGGCTCGGGAGGTACCCGAGAACACTTCCGAGAGCAAGAGATATTTTTATATGCTATTATTTTTAATATATATTATTTTATTATTTTAGTGTTTGATTTTATGTTTTATTTTAAAGTTATATTTCTCTTTATTTGTTTCTTGTACCGTGCGATCGTTAGGAGTGTTGATCGTTTAAAAACGAAAAGTTCTTTAGAACCTAGTTAAAACGGCAAGGCTCTCAAGGTGTATTTCTCGCGGCAGCATGACCTGACCCTCTACTAGGCGTGATCGAAGTCGAAGAGAAAATATAAAAGTAGTGTGTTTTTACAAAGAGTTTATCGGCAAACGAAGAAAACTACGAGCTGTGATTAAAAGTACATTTTATATATTTTGTGTTGCCGTACGCGTCCGAACTAGAAACCGGCGCATACGACACTATTTAACAGCAATTAAAAAACGTTAATGAATATAAAATGTTTAAATTATCTAAATTACTAAATTATTATATATTTTAAAATGCACATATTAATAAAAAAATTTAAATACTTACTTAACACCGTTTCTTTTTCCGTTGTTTGTGTAGCCATATCCATCATATTCCATTTTAAATTATTTAAAACAATAATTAGGTGTACAATTTAAATAAATTTAAATTAAAAATTGGAAATGTTCACGCTTAAAGCCAGAAAGAAAGTGACAGGTCTTAGCAAGGTATATGGTATTATATTTCTACAATTGTGCGTATTATCGAATAGGTGGGCAATATTCAATATTTATAATATAGATTGAATGGTCTATCATTTAATTTACCCACATCCTGTATTATACAGACTTGCAGTGGTAGATGTGGGATGAATATTATACCTGGGACCGATATTATACAATATACAATGAGCCACCTGCATGATATTAAAATAAAACTTCCCCAAATTTTTATATCGTTGTGAATATTTAAATTAAATATGTATACGCTACGGTACTATGGGTTTTCAAAGGATTATATAAATTACATTTTTAGAACAATGAAAATCCTACAGTAATTATTGAAATATATTTTGAGTTTTTTAAAAATAATGCTGTGTCATTACTATTTTATATTAATGAATAATCATAATATTTGTTTAAAAAAAATATCAGGAAAGAGCTCTTTATAACCACTTAAAAAAACCACTAAAAATATATGAATTGCTTAACTACTTTTTTGACTGTTGAATATGTTTTTATTCAATTTAGTTTTCTAAGATTTATACAGGTCAGGGATGATGATACATAATATATAATCCAAAACACAGATAATATTATCATCTATATGTTAAAAAAGTTTGGTTTTTGTATAATCGTTGTAGTCCAAATAAGAATTATACATCTCATATTAATATAAAAAAAGCGGGGACCGGTCCGTGGTAGTGGAAGTTGGTCCATCGTCCCTTCAGTCCTCGGACAGGATAGTATATTATTATTGTATTCGATTTGAATCCAATGATTGCATTCGATAGAAAACGATTCTGAGCGGAGCTTCGGTGTAATTTCAGTAATAGAACTATATTGATATACGATATTGACGTAGGTACGCAATATAGGTATACAATCTCGTAAAAAGTTTTAAAATGACTATAAAATAAATTCTTGTGGTCTGATTTTCAAAATTTTTTGTGCATAATTTAAGCAAAATACGTCCAACATTATATTACATTTTCAGGTCTTAAACCAAAAATTAACCTTTCCATGAATTAATTATTTCAAAATCTAATAATATCTATAAATAGACCAAAATTTAAATTAAAACTTTGGGGTCTAGGACATCTCGCCACCAACCACCTCGCCGCTACCGACTCGCCGCCGGACATTTCATCGCCACCATCAAGCCGCTGGACACTTCACCGCCACAACCAATATTAATTTATGACATTTTAAAAATGTAAAAAAAAATATTATCAAACTTTATTATTATTTTGCAATCGACCTATTCGCTTCCACCCCATCATTTCGTCGCATTTTTTCAACCTAATTAGCACCCAATACTATACGTCTATACCTACCTGACGCCATCAGAGGCTGACGCTGAACATTATAATAATATATTATAGATATTACCTACAAATTCCTATAAATATTTTAAAATAGAGACTGAATATTATTCTTTACAAAAATACCAAAAACCCTAAAACATGAATACTTTATGTTATTTATTAATAATCTTTGAATATGCCTATTTGTTGGATATTGTCCTTACCGTCACCTTATTATAACTGAAATTATTATATCTAATGTACTGAAATACAATGCTACATACTCGTTTTTAAGGGGTTTTGTGTAAAAAAGCACTTCTATAAACTATAGAACACGGATAATATTGTTGACTAAATTACGTAATAGTACTTGTTATAAATGATTTGGATAAACCACAAAAATTAATGAAATCTATATTTAGATATCCTATAGGTACATATTATTTAGAGATTTTTAATAGGTAAATTCAAAAAAACACGGCCTAGATGTTTTTTTTAAAAGTTCAACTATATAATAGGCATTATAATATTATTTAAATAATTATTTACATACTGCAGTATGTTGTACCTATACACTATATAACCCAAATAAAATAGTCAAGCCATAATATTATAATGTAGGTATCTATAATAATAAAGTTAACTGTTTTTAGATTCTGAGCCTAACGTGGAAGCTAATAGTTTTATAATGATGTTTATTTATTTATTTATTTTTTTTTTTTCTGTAAACACTTTTTCTACCAGAAGGAGTGCTCCGATCTTTATATACTTACCAGGTTTCCGTTGTATCTAGTCATTTTGAAAAATTTGATTTTAAAGGGTTGAAATGGGCAAAAAATTAGTATTTTACGGGGAAATTCTATTGCAATATGTTTATTCGAGTTTCCCGGGTAACGATTTCAATTTATATATTGAATATAATATAGTTATATATTTTTTTTTCGCCGAGCCCAAACAATAAAAATTCTTTTTTTAAACCCAAGAAAATTAATTAAGGTAATTCAGCTAGTATGAGTATTTTAATGAGATTTTAAGACCAGAATTAATTTAATGTAATAGACAGTAATTCTCATGTATTATATACCGAAGCTTCGCTCAAAATCGTTTTATTGAATGCAATGATTTATCATTGCTTTAAAATTCAATCCATCCACCAAAAGTATATTAACGAGTAGCGAAGTGCATCTACCCCTACTGAAACACGACGAGCGAAATGCTTCCACCCCCTATTGACCGGTTTTTTTAAAAATATTTTTAATTTTATAATTTAATATTGGTTGCGGTGAGGCGGTGGCGGTAAGATGTCCGAGTCCAAAATCTTTGAAAAACATTTTGTAGTGTATAGTACAAAGATACATTTTTATCCAAAATGGTCAGATAATTGGATCATTATTTTTGAAATTACGGAGAAAACACTATGCGTGATTTAGACGAAATCCCATTTTTAGCGGTTTTTTGTAATTTTTCGGTTGTTTTTCCCGTCGCGTTAAAAAAACTATCGAGAAAATCGAAAAATGATCTCTTTAAATTACCATCTTGATGCAATTTGCTATAACTGGAAAAACTAGTAGATGTTTTCAAATTCGATACGATGAACATATTTCAGAGATAAAATTTAAAAAAATCTTCTCCTAAATAGAATTTTGCTAAACACGTCTTAGAATGTAATCATATAATAGGTATACATTTCAATATAGGAAAAGATTTGAATATATTACACGACCGTAAAAATAAATATATTAATTCAGTATTAGAATAATTACTCATTTATACGTAATGGTTTTAATAATATCTTAAATGTTCAAACAAATTTAAAAAATAATGATTTTTATCAATACATAAGTATTAGATAATGATATATAATTTTCTAACAGATGTTTTTATATAATCTATGTTACTATGGTCATCGATGTATGATTGTTTTTTATTATTTCAATATATTCTATGTATTTTGTTTATTATTTTCATGTTTTTTTGTATATCTACTTTTGTTTTTTTTATTATTCATTGTAACCAGATCATGATTTACGGTCAAAACTAGTTGTTACTTTATTAAACATATATCAAACACTCTAGGCTTATTTTCTTTATATATATTATTTTACATTCTAAGCGAAACGAGGAATGCAGTTGTTTTACAAATGATGTTAATTTTTCTTTTTTCTTTTTTTTTTTCTTTACTGTATACAGATTTTCGAACAGAAGTAGTGCTCCTATTTCTATGTATAGCACTTTTCATTTTAGAAAATTGCATCAAAAAGGTACTTTAATGATGTTATTTTTCGATATTCTCCATAGTTTTGAACACAACGTGAAAAATTACCAAAAATGTACAAAAAAACCTCTAAAAACTGGTTTTCGTCTAAATCGCTTATAGTTATTTCTCCGTAAATCCATAAATTCAAGAATAATCATCGTGGAGCCTAAAAATTTGAACAGAGATATATCTATGTACTGTCCAACTACAAAAAAAAAAAAATGGTGAAATAGTTTCATTCAATTTTAGGTTATTTATAGGTTATAGCTAATTTTAGATTTTGAGGTTTTTCATTCATAAAATGGTTAATTTTGGATTTTTTGACTTGAAATTCTTTATATATGACAATTTCGTCTTATATCAATTTGATTTTTGTGCAACATTTTTCTTATTCATGATAGTTTCATTATCAATAACCTAAAATATTACTTTCAAATGTTTTACCACATTGATATTACTGATTATTACACCGAAGGAAAAGTAAAAAATGACTTATTTTTTGAAATTACTTATTTTCAAACCTTTGCTATATGAAAATAAAACACAATACGAAAAAATCAGTCCCAGCATTGTCTTTTAAATCACCTACATAATCGTAATATATTTGAGAATGAAAATCGGTACATTGGAAGTACCCTTAATTTTGTCAGGTTTTTTGGTCTTCAGACGCAAAATGAAAATAATTTTTATTTTGTTTATCACCAATTGACATGTACACGCGCGTATTAGAAACATATCTACTCGATAAATAAGATAACATACACTTTTAATAATTTATTATTCCCGCATAACCTTTTCAGCAGTCGACGGAAGAGTTGCCTATGCATAACCCCTTAAAAATGATGCATTGGTTTACGATCGCGTTTTTGAAATTCCGGGAGAAATACGGTCCACCTTGTTTATCTTCTCTTAACATTACGTTCCGTGAGTTTAAATTTCAATGCAATTTGTTTTCTAAATATATGTATTAGGTTAACCTATTAGGTTAAACGGTAAATTTTATTAGATAGTGGTGAGATCTGCGATGATGTATGGAACATAGTTTTAGACGGTAGATAAACAGATAGAATAGAGAATGAGTGTAGAAGAGATGAGTATGTTAAGGTGGATGAGTGGAGTAACTAGATAGGATAAAATAAGGAATGAGTATATAAGAGATAGTATAGGAGTTCTATCTAGCTTCGATAGTTGGCACAATGAGGGAGAATAAATTAAGATGCCTCGGGCATGTATGTGGGAAGAGACTGAGGCAGTAAAATGAGTAAAGAAATTGTATGTCAATGAAAAGAGGAGGAGAGGACAATCGAAAAAAGGTAGGGGATATGATGAGTGAGTGATATGAGGATGGTGGGGAGATAGAGTTCAGTGGAAATGTAGGACTAGGGTGGCCAAACCCAAATAGTTGGGAAAAAAAGGCGAAGGAGGAGAAGAGAAGAAGTATATTTATTACATTGTTATATTATTTACTTCAGTTTATTTAGTAGAAGCTATACATCCTAAATATGACTAAAATCTAATTTTATACTGGTGCAATAATCAAATAATTGATAATACAATAAATAAAAACTAACATTATCAAAAACATATATATACTTATATATATATATATATATATTTTTACTTTACTTCAGAAAAATATTCAGTTTACATTTTGAATTTTAAGAGGAATGAAGAAGCTATGATTTTATAATGATGATTATTTTTATTTTTTTATTTCTCATAAACAACTTTTTGATCAGGAGGATTTCAAGTAGGAATTTTAGAGTTTATATGTAATTGATAGTAAATTGGTACATTTGGCTACTTGGTACATTATTAATTTTTTCCAGTAGTTTCTCCTTGAGCTGAAGAAAAATGACTTTCCATACAGTGTATGATTACGTACACTGTATACATACTAATACAGTATATACACAGTGGCGTCATTTGGGGGATGGCAGGGTGGGCATTTTCCTCCCCCCTTGTTGACAGCAGGCCGGTGTCCGGCCGAATATTAGCCGGTCGCCGGTGTCCGGCTATTTATGCCGACATGATTCGTGCTAAAAGTACCTAAATAATTATAGCGTACGCCGAATAGCAATAACTAATAACTAACACCACGGCGTACGGTGGATGTACTTGTAAAATAAATAATAATATTAAAATTGTTCTATAGATGCTACCAATAGTATGGTTAAAACTTATAATAGGAACTTATTTATTGTCTGTATTACTAGTTATTTTACTTATTGATTTCCACAGATATCAGTATTTTGAGAAAACAAATTAAATCCCGAGCGGCCGAGAGCGATGTTTACACCGTGATGCGGGTACCTATACGTCTTCCCCTACCTACTATAGTACTATATTTACTTTTACCACAGAACCGTCTATATTTTATTTGATATGTCCTTTGGTGGTGGTTTCCATATACATATATATATATATTTCCGTTTGGGTATTAGGTACCTATCTATTCTATATTTCTATGGTTTCAAGTTTCCATTTTCCCAGTTTATTGTTTAACGGTTGACATATGGCATAAACAAATTAATGTACCTAGCCTTGTTTGATGTTTTAATGTTTTAAGAATTAAGTGCAAAAATGAAAAATAGCCAAAGGTGGTGTTTTTCCTCTAGACCTAATTACTTTAATTACAATTGTTCCTATTTAAAGACTTTCCTTAAATACTATCAACATTTTAAAATTAATAGTCTCCTGCTTCAATCAGCTAAACACCTAATCAAAAATTCTAATTTAAATCAAAGTGATGGTATTCGTAATATTTTTTCTATTTCTAAAATTTTAAATAAAATTCCTAACGATTTCCAAGAAACTATTAAAATTATAGCTATCCTTTTGACTTTTCCAATTTCAACCGCATCCAATGAGAGTTTCTTTTCTTTGCTTATGTTTGTTAAAACACATTTACGATTTATAATGGGTGATCAACGGCTTAGTTATTTACTCGTAATAGCTGTAGAAAAAGATAGGTACTGCTTCAAAAATAGACCTAAACCAAGCTATTGACAGGTTTGGCAACATGAAGTCTAGGAGATATCCAGTTATTTCTTAAAATAATTTAATTTAAAATATTTATTGTTGTGTTATTAAATATAATTTAATGTTACTAATTTATTTAATGTTTTGTTTTATTTTTTGTATGTACATTTAAGCATAATACACCAATGTGTATTTACCCTATTTAGGAATCGACTTATGGGAGATAAATTCCCTCAAACAAATCTTCATCAAGTAGGTAGGTACTATATATTTTAGTCTCTCATCTCGTTTTTAGTCAATATTATTTCCGAAAAAATTGGGATATTTGTGACTATGACAATAAATATAAAATTATGTTAGATAGTACTGAGATAAAATATAAGCGGGAAAATGTTTGCGAGCTCAGTGAGCATACATATTTATACTATGTATACATTAGGTACATATACAAAGCTTAAGTAGGTACCTACTACCTATTTTTATTCAAAAGAGAAATGGGCAAATGGGTTTACATTTTTATTAAAGGCCAAAAATAATAATTAAATAAAATATATAAAGTATAAAATATAATATTAATATAAATTGTCATAATGAATTTAAAAAGAAATGTAAATTAAAATACTGGGTAAAGCCGAATATAACAGGGTTATAATGGGTGTTGAAAAATATATCCAGGGAAAAACCACCACTGAAAAATTATCCGAAGGAAATTTAGTATTTTTTTAATATTTAATATTTTTATTATTTTTGTGGTATATTATCTGAAGGTTAGGATAGGTGAATTATCCAAAAGGTTATGAGTATTGATTAAATACATCATAGGTATATAATTCAAATATTTATACAATTTGTAATGCGTCGCATTCCAAAATTAAATTATAATTGAAAAGTATTCGTCATTTTTAATGGGGGACGTCTTTTTAAGAGATCGTTGTAATGACGGGTTTATAGGGGTCCAGATATAGGTAGTTAAAGTTGGACCATTGTAACTTCAGTCTTCAAACAGTTGACTGTATTAATATAATGTAAATTTTGAGAGATTTGATAACATTTCAGTGAATTAATTTAAAATTTAATTCAATTCATTGATTTTAAATGTAGAATAATAATAATACATTATTCTGTTTGAGAAGAATTCTACCCGACATGCAAAATGCTTCTCTCGCTCTTCATATTAAATTTATTTAGTTAAAAAAGTTTTGAAATAAAAAAAAAAAAAACTTTATCAAAGGCGATAAAAATACAAATGAGACTTATTGTCTTAATTATGTTAAATTATAATTTTTAACTTAAGCACCTATAATTAATTAGAAAAATATTAATACTTTCATACTTTCACTAGTAAAATGTTGTAGCTTTATTTATATAATTTTATTTAACAATGACATAATAGCAATGTAAAAAATGTTGTTAAATCATAACAATGCTTAAATTAAATATTGGCACATGCTTTATATTGTTAGATATTTTAGGTTGAATTTCAAATAATGTGTAGATAATTCAATTTCCAAAATATTTTTCAATTCTATTATATAATCTATATATAATTATATTATTATGAAAGTACATTCAATACGAATCATATCAATATTTTTCAGGGTGTTACAAATGTTTAAAAAAAACGACTAGATAGTGAATTTAATAAATAAATATATAATATTGTGATTATGATTTGGGAGTAGGTATACCATTTTCTAATAGGGAGGTGTTATCTTCCACTTCAGTCATCCCTTGAAATATTCACTGAATATAATGTTATAAATCATCATTTTAAATTAAGGGGAAAAAATCATCACTTATTATTACTCTATTATTATAAATTGTTTTATCCTTTCTTATCTTATTATATTTAAAATATAATAATTATTATTAGTTTTATAGGTATGTCCAGACTTTTCATAGGTCATGTATCCCCCCACCAAAAAAAAAAAAAAAACTGAACATATTTTTTTATTAATTTTCTCTCATAACCAAGTAATTAATTGTTTCAAATTCAAAGTACTAAATGCTGATTATATAAAAACGGAAAAAACGTTACGAGTACCCATATTACATTATTATTAAAATGAGTTATTTGTATTAAACTCTTTTGTTTGATAAAATACTAATTACAAATAACACTGGGATTAATACTTTTGTAGAAAAAATATTAATATACACTAATACATTAAAATAAAATTTAAAATCTAAGTTACTTCATAATATTCTAGTTTTTAAATTCTTTAACTACATCATTGCAGATAATATTTTTGGTCAGTACATTAGTAACTCAAGTTATCTTGAGCCATTGTGATGAAAAATATTGTTTTTACAATGGTTAATTTTTAAAATATGTATTTGCATGAACAGCTAGTCACAGGAATGGTGGTGGAAAGTAATATTACATTTTGAAAATGTTCAGAAATTGTGTTTCTATCATTTGTGATTAGGAAATTAATTCAGTTATTAATCGTTTTAGCTGTTCATTTATTAGTACTAAAAATGTTGTTTAAATAAAGATATTCTTTGGTTGGCTCAAGTTTTAAAATGTTACCAATTAAAAATATTAGATATTTTATTTCTTGATTAAAATTTATATACAATGCTTGACGTATTACTATTACTTCTTAGAATAAAACAATTTAAAAAATGTTTTGATAGTAGATTAAGAAATATATTTATTTTTTATAATGTTATATTAGCCACAGACATGAAATAAAACAATAAATCCACGACAAAATAAACTTTTCTATCATAAAATAAATGTTCTCATGAATATATCTGTAATATAGCATAGAACATAATAATTCAGTCAAAATTAAAATTTGTGGTTGATTTTGCAGGTCGTGCCTGTGCATGATAGGCACGACCCATATACACACCTATGGTTAGTTTAGTTATGAGTAATTGTTATGCTAAAAATTAAAATCCAATTTTATTTATCTTATTAGTATATTTAACAGCAAATATGTCTTGCAACTTGTACAAATATATTTTACCAATTACAAATGCAATTTAAATGTTTTATATTATAATTAAACTAAATACATGAACTACAAAAAAAAAAAAAAAAAAGACTAATCTAAAAAAATACTAATAATAGTAAAATGTAATCTGCTAAACATAATAATTTTAATTCAATATATCTAAAAGATTTCAGTACAAAAATATTTTATGGATGATATTTCTAACTCTCATAAATACTTTTATTTTTAAAATTGATTATAATTATTGTAAAACTATAAATTTTACCAAAACGCCAAAGGTTTTTGTAATATTTTAGTATTAATATATCTTATTTAAAACATTAATGTACAGTTAGGGTTACGACTTATAATAATCATAATTATATAAATATATGTTTAACTATATTTTCACAAATACAAAATAGTGAATTGAAAGTTGTGTTCTACAAAAATTTAAAAGAGGAATTAATAAAAATAAATATTATAAAATTAATATATTGTACATTATTATTCTATTAAATTTTACATCGAATACTGTATTGGGTTAAAAATTTAAGGTTTTTTGCACCTGTATAGTCTGCAACCTCCAAAAATCAAGAACCTATATGACCCGAAAACCCAAAATACCATTTCAGTTTTAACCTATAATCCATATTAATTTTTCATATATCGAATATTAATTTTGTTTGTAATTTTTTTTTTAGATAAATTCAGTTTTTGATATTGTACAAAATCAAAAATTCAAATTGTTGAAAGAGGTTATTCATATACATTTAAAACTAGTGCATGAAGCAGAACCTATTTGTTTAATTTTAACCTTTGAAGTTTCAATAATTTTTAAGTTTATGTGAAATGTTCAAGTGGAGAATATTTTAATGTACAGTAACTGAAAACGCTTTTTATCTTACGCATCATAACCCATAACCCCAAAAAATTTAACAGTTGGAGAAAACTTGTATTATTAAAAAGTTTAAAAACCAAAACCCATAACCTGAATAAATGATTTGAATGCAATGCCTAAGTTTAAATTGTTAATTAATTATATTATATTAAAATTGAAATTTTTTTAAATTATATTAAATAATATAAGCCGGATTTAAATTTAAACTTAATTTTCAATAAACTAACTTGGGACATATATTTTTTAATTTTTGTGCATAATATTTAGGTGTCTCCCATGGACGCACTCCCATAGACACTCTTCCTGTTATTTCTTCTGGAGCAAGAATAACATTTACTGGACGATGAGTTCTACGTTGGTCTGATTGAATCTTAAGCTTATCAAATTGATCTTGGTAGAATATGCATAGTTTTTTTTGTTCTTCATCAAACTTATCATAACAACTCAAATCCGAATCATTTTCTTCCTCAGTATTATCGTTTCCTATAAGACAGTGTTCATTATAATCAAATTTTTAAATAACAGTTATGAAAAATATTATATAAAAATTATTTTTTATATGCATTAAAATATCTGTTTGACATTATATTTATTAAATAATATTTTATTTATTTTATATGTATATTTGTTGATGACGGACTATAGATTATTACGACTATTATTACATTGTACTTAAAGTACCATGAAACAAAAACAATACACACAATTTTAAGAATCACAAGATCATATGATATGGTTTAAGTTATTTATTTATATTTTCTGTTATAACCGACGAAATAATTTTTATGGATTATAATAGGAAATATACATAAATAATTTATACTGTGTGGATGATTTCAATATAATAGCATATGCTGCTTTAATAACTCAATGAATCCTTTTAAATAAAATTTGATGTTAACATTATTTATATTTAAAAGATAATTAATTAATATATACAGAATGTAACAGGACTATTTAACAGATGTTATAACTTTTTTTCTATACATTTTAGCATACATTATCTATGTAATTTTATAATTTTTATCACTCAGTATTTTTCAATTTATGACATTAAATTTATAAGATACATTCTGAATTATGTTTTAAAACCACTTCTATCCAAATTATTTTTATTGTTATTTTTCTTTCTTATTTTATTCTGTGAGTTTCGATTTACATATTGTTTATTTATCAATTGATTTTAGAATTTACATAAATACTCTGCTATAAGCAATCCATTAAATAAATTCTAATATTTCTTGTGTTTTTAAACGATTGTAGTTGAAATCTTGCAAATCAAAATAAAAAGAAAAATAGAGATATAAATCATTTATTAATATTGTTATACCTAATAAAATTGGTCAATAATTTTAACTTTAATGTAACCTAATACATGGTAATTCATTACCTAGTAGTTTTTATTTTTATTTATATTTTTAAAATAAATTGTGAACATTAAATATATTTTGTTTTGTATTTTATCTTTGCATTACTCTAATAGTGTTGCAGAGAGTGATTTATATAATCATATAAAACTGTATGTACAATGTTACAAATTATAATTAATGCATGTAGGTAAGTCAGTTTTTTTTTCAAATGTATAGGTACATACATGTGTATTACACATATAATACTATAATATGTATATTATATTAAACTAATAGTAAACTACTATTATACAACTAGTTGGCGATAGCTAAATATTACATTCTGATAACACACAGATCGTATATTATTTCAGTAAACCGAAAATCAAATAGAAATAGTGCACATTTTCAGTCACATTTTCATAAACTTTAAAAATTGTTTAAAAATAATTGACTTCATACTTTTGAAAAATAAGATCTACAAAATGGCTATATTGATTTTTTTTTTTTATATTTTAAATAAAATTTTACTTTTTTTATAAACATTAAAATTTAATTAAAAAATATTCAAGTTATAGCGTCAGGCTGTAATAATAATTTAAAAAAATTAAAACTTAAAAATATTCAATAGAAAAGTTATTGCATCTATTAAATGGTCCTGTTACACTGTATATATTAATTCATTGTCTATTAATGGAACTGATACATTTTGTTTTGATTTTATAAACCTTTAAGATAACTTTTTAAGTATTTACTTGGCGTGTAAAATAATTTTTTTTGTTGGTTTAATGGGTAATATAGAAACAATTTACTATACAGAACAATTAATTTGTGGTGTTTTGATTTAATTTAAAACTAGAAGCATATACCTATTATCAATTTCTGAAAAAAAAATATTTTTTGGACAATTTTATATTTTGCAAAATATTATCTTAGAAAAGATTTGCAGCATTTAAGTCTTGATTTTTTTTAATTAACATTACTTTTTTATCAGAAAAATTTTTGAAATAATTATATAACAATATCTCAAAAATGTTCCTGTTTTCAACTTGGTAATAAATTAGTATTAAAACTCTAATTTAATGTATATGCCTAAAGTTTAATTTTACTATATTGTCGATTTGACAGACATTGGTAGTATAAGAGTATATATCGCCTTTTTAAGGTATTATTTATGTGGTTTATACTCAAATTAATTCTGAATTTCTATGTTCTTCTTTTTTCATAATTTACAAAAAGTATTCTTTAAAAGAAAACCAAAATTTGGCATAATATTATTTAGAATACATATTTCAAAAATTATTAAGAATAACATTTAAATTTGTTCAATGTGTTTAATTATTCGTATTCTAATGTATTTTACAAGATATTACATATTATATATTACCATCCATTTTACCAATATTATATTATGTTATTGTTACCTGATAAACAATGCCCGTCACAGTTATAACCAAATATATTACAACTGCCAGTTGCACAGTATGTTCCGCGAGATTTAAATCCGTTTAAACAAATGTATTCGTTAAATCCTAATGATTCTGCTCTACATAGCGCTCGCATATTTAGAAGTCCGTCTCGAATAGCTTCATGTTTCATATATCTCGGACATTCCAATAAAAATACACCATCAAAAAGTGCTCCACATACAAATAAAACTGCCGTTTGAAATTTTACAATTCCCATTTCTTTTTTTTAAGAGTAATCTAAATATTAAATAAATAAAAATAAAATATAGTATAAATAATATAAAATTTATTGGTATGATAAAGGTTAAGCTGTTAATATATTTTATTGCACACACAGTCAATGTTGTAATTTAGCATGTAATAAAGAGAAGTAATATATAAAATT
>JAIPRL010010822.1:0-14682 GCA_025469235.1 Pemphigus obesinymphae
AGTACCATCTAGATGCGATTTTCTATCAGAATCTAAAAATTCGGCGAAATGGAACGAGGCAAAAAAAAAAAACAAAATACGTCGTCGGCGAAACGGAACGTCGGCGATTCGGGAACGGACCGGCACAAGAGCTGGTCTAAGTCAAACGTTTTATAGAACTGAAATGCAGAAAGGCAAAAGTCGTTACTCGTAAAAATATAATCTAACCTTATACAATACCGCCATTATGTCCGTCCGTATATTCGTTACCAACGTGAATATTTACAATTTGTAGTCATGATTGCATTTTATCATTTGTCTTCCATGTGTAAATAGTTATAAATAAAATTTACTATTTATAAAAAAAAAAAAAAAAAACTATTAAAAAAAAATTAAAATAAAAATAATTATGGAATTAACATTGACTAAAAAAATACGTATATAAGTCGGAAATATAGTTTTATGGGTTCATTCCCAGTTTGTTGACACAAAAGCCAGTTTTAATAATTATTTAAA
This sequence comes from Pemphigus obesinymphae, assembly GCA_025469235.1. Taxonomy (NCBI): domain Eukaryota; kingdom Metazoa; phylum Arthropoda; class Insecta; order Hemiptera; family Aphididae; genus Pemphigus; species Pemphigus obesinymphae. The sequence continues at coordinate 496 of JAIPRL010010822.1, forward strand.
AAATTCTCATTTCGCCGACAACCTAAAAATACTTGTACTCATACCTATATTACTGTTGATTATATACGATCAATGCAATATTATACCTATTGTGCCATAATATATACCATAAACCATTGCATTGTATGTGTTTTACCAATTATAACTATTATGCACCTACTCAATATATGCAATGTATTTGAATAGGTTAGGTACCAGTTTATTTTGTTACTCAAAAATTCTTCTAATTTTCCGGTAGAAAATTTATGACGATGAATTTAATTACATCAGATGTTTTTTTTTTGCCTATATGTTTTTTCAATTTAAACCTAATCTACTAATTTTGCATCTAATATTATTGTGTCTTGACTACCTATGTGAGCTATTGGGAAAAACGATACAAGATGAGGAGTTGAATAAAATAGTTTTAATTTCTTGAATGTAAAATTGATAATTATAAATTACATAAAATTATACTTTAATACCAATAACTTATTAAAAATATAAAAAGAGTTAATATTCAGTTATTACCAATTAATTTTTTAAACGAAAATACGCCACTGAATGTATGCCCAGTGTGTACATATAATAATAAATTGTTTATTCTTTTTATACAATTGTATAGAGTGGTGCCGGCGAACTGGGGAGTCGGCAAAATGAGAATAATTTAATGTCAGCAAAGCGGGAAGACACCGTTTTATGAAAGGGGTCCAGGGGTACTTTATGAACATTATAGAAAGTATAAAATTTAATGTACAAACACTTTTTATAATTGAGGTATGTATTTATGCTGAAAAATGGAGCACCCTTTCCCGCTCCCATCCAGAAAAATATCTAAAAACCGCATACTCGTAGAGTGGGCTTTTTCTAACATTTAAATAATGCTAGATAATATATATTATATCAATATTGTCAACGATAACGATTGTCTATATGAATTAATATTGGTATTGTGGTGTAAATATACGGACTACATAATACGTATAGGTATATTCTCATATTATAGGAAATCCAGCCAATGTTCATTTTAATATTTATGTGAACTTAAAATAGGGTCACCATAAATACCGTTTTTTGTGGGATTGTTGCGCTTTTGGAAGTGGGGTTCCGTTATTGACTATTTGCCGTTTTTCTAAGTGATTTAGTGATTTATGAAAACTTTTGGCAGAAAATTGACGAATGAGCGTGTCCAAAAATATTGTTATGTTTCATCACAAATAAGGCTATAACTGGATTTGAATCATATCTTGTATTTGGTAGGGCTCTATTTTTTGTTTGTCTTAAGCTACCATAGAATGGTAAATGTGCTGGTATTATATCACCTGATTGTATAAAATATTTAAAACATTTTATACCTATGACATTTTTTGAAACAAATGTTTTAAATATATTTTACATGAATTTGGTTAATTTAAGAAAAAATTCCTTAAATACGAATGTAATACAATTTTTGAAAAGTTATATTTCATTGACCATTGCTACAGTGTAAGAAATTACCAAGTGTCAAAAAAAAAATTACTTTTTTGATGAACGCTATTTCTTTAATAAAATGACCAATTTTCATAGTATTTTCAAAAAAATTGTTTATTGAATAGTTAATAAATAAAGAAACTAATAGATACATAGTAACATTGATTGTATATAATAATATATAATGATCAATGGTAGTCATAATAAATTGTTAACAATCAGTTTTAAATCAAATTGGTTGCACTACGCTGTGTGTGTGCGAGTGTCGTGCACTGCGCTAAACATTTTACGTAAGTACGCAGTTGGTCGTTATTTTGTCACATTGTATAGTGTATAAAATCCGGATATATATTGTCTTAAAACACTTAAAACATTATGCCAATATTATCTAAAAAACACCTACAAATATTCTACTTATATTCAGTGGCGTATTTATGAGAGGGGTGGGGGAATGGTCAGATCACCAAACTTCAAAAATTTACTACCAAATACCAACAATCGAAATATTTATCAATGAAATATATTATATAAGTCTAATGTGTTTAATTTTTCTTTAGAAAAACAAAATTGTCTCGTATTTGCGATCGAACAGTATTTCTGATTTACCCATCGACACGAAATTACAGGTAATATACAATATATAGGTATGCATTTACTTTTTATTATGAATTATTAAACAGATAGCTGGTTTAAAAATATATTTTATTACTGCCAATTTACTATACTCTTGTTTTAATCACAGTAAATTTATTGACTGATTTATCAACTAGATTAAACTGTTTATGAATCAAGTGTCAATTCACGATCCGTGGGAAATGTCAGCGTTTGGATTTTTCAATATACATTTACGTCTTCTAATATCAGTAAATACATGAATTTATTATACTATAATAATAACTATACTATTATACATACATATTTAAATACTTCAATGAAAATGTCAAAAACACGTGTTTCGATTACTTTTAAATACATTCACAAGATATTATGTTATTTTCACAATTTTAAATTTTGGTTTAAAAAACCAAATAGAAGCAAAAATGAAAATATTTATTTATATCATGAAACAAATCGTAATAAATTTTTTTTTTTTTTTTTCAAAAAATTTGAAATTTCATTGTCTATCGATTGATATAGATTTCACGTATATAAAACGAATAGATAATATTTTATATGCCTTGACGAGTATACTCGTCCACAGGCCGTGATTGCGCCATTGTCTTGAAGAGTATACTCGTCTATAGCACTCAAAGGGTTAAATACGCGTGGCGTATATACAGGTAATGCACATAAAGAGCATGTAATTATGTAAACAAAAACATATTTTTCTGTAATGTATAATAGTTATTCATGTTTTATGTTTGTATAGATTATGGTCCAATTAATAAGTGGAATTATTTCGATGATAGTAATGAAGAACCATCCGTTAATTTCAATTGCAATTAACAAAACTCTTTCAGCGGAATTCGAGCATAAGAATTAATTTATAAAACATTATGTGTATGTATGTGATGTGTTAAATAATTTGAAAATTTTAGAAAATAAAATAATATATTATTATTCATATATAATATTAGCTATTCAATACAGTCAACATAAAAACCATTTTTATACCTATCTAAAACCTATAAATATAAACGGCATAATCCTTATATTATATAATGATATATATTATATACCGTTCAAGTCTCGAGTATTGCTCCGTCATTTGGAATCAATTTCAAATAAGATTAATGTTAGAACGAATACAGAAAAGATTTTATATAATATATTATATTCCTATACCTTGTTTAAAATACTACATTTTAATACTAGTAGGTAATACAGATTCTATTGAATCTATACAACTTAATTTAAGATTAAACCCTCTTTGTTCCGTAGAAAACTTAGTGGTACCTCTTTCATCTATATAACTCCTCAATATGGTCAGGTCATATTTCATGTCCTTCACTCCTTAAAACTTATTCCGTTTCATATCCTTCGATCATATTCTGGCCAACGTTCAACTTTCACGAACAAACTCATCGTACCAACTATGGTTACAATAACCCTCTAGATGGATGTTTAGAGAATGTAACAAAATCGATAGCTTTGACTTTTTTTTATTCCGAACAGTTTACCAGCCTTAAGACGTATCTTCTTAAATATATCGCAAATCTTTCTTTCTATACAATTTATATATAGTTTAATTTATTGTTATATTATGTACCTACTTGTTTGTAATGTAATGCACTATTTCTGTTACCTTTTATCATAAATATCTGTTACAAAGCCACAAGGCATTTTTTTATTAAAAAAAGTAAAAATTTTTAATAAACTTAGTGATAATACAATACTATTACAATATTATTAGTAATTTTAGACTTTGTTAGTAAATAAACATAATTTTACTACCTACCCAATCGTATTTATAAAGTATCTGGAAATCCTCATCAATAGTCCAGTATTAATTTTAGTTAATGTTGCAAATAAATTAATATAGGATTTTGTAAGTAAACTTATAAACTATAACCAACTATACGTAAGTATGAGTATGGCCAATGGCCATGTTCGACCCATGGGTCTGGACCAACCCTTTTCCCACAAAAAAAAAAAAAAATAATAAGAATTATCTTGATATAGCCTTCAATTATTTTTATAGATTTATTTTTTCACAGCAATAGTTTTTTTTTTATTAAACCAAATTTTGCTAAGAATTTTTTTATCGATATCAATGATAAATCGTTGCTTACAAATTCAATAACACTAACCATCTGCAATATGGTATCTGACGAACGAAGTTTTTCTACCCCTTATCGACCTTCATTTCAATATTTAAAGTTTGATTTATGTACTATATCATTATTTATACTCAAGTACCTATCTACCTATTACAGTAGATTGTAGAAACTAACAATCGCTATAATAGGTACTTTATGTTATTTTCAATAAATTCATAGCAATATATGAGGGAAATTTTTATATCACTATTACTGTGCACCACTCTACTCTATATTATTTGATTTTTATAAAGCAATAATACATTTTATTTCATTTTACTAGTTGCCTATAGTGAAACCGATTCAATTTTGATCTATTGTTGTGATTTCTTGACTAACGGAGAAATGGACGATAAAGTATAAAAAACATAATAAATATTGTATTTATAATGCTAATATTATATATGCCATACAAAAATACATATTAACTGTTAACATTAAATTAAAATAAAATATGTTAGATGCGTATACTTCAAGAAATAATAATTCCGACATTACTTTAAAATTAAAAATATTAATAAAAAAATTGGGCAGTACGGTTGTGGCCCCCACAGGTTTTTTTATTTGGGTAGAGACATTAAAATTTATTCGAAATTATTTAGGTATAAGTACTTATACCAGAAAAATGAATATATGTTTCCTACTAGGATCATTTAAGTTTAGTATGAGAATGAATTTATATGGCCATAGAGAAAAATATTTCAATTAAATTTATTAAAAAAAGAAATGAAAATAGGTACCTAATACAAAATTGTATTATATACTTACATTTTGGATTAAAATTTAATTTTGTAAATTTAAGTTATAAATTTAATTGAAAAAAACTGGGCAGGACGGTTATGGCTCCCGCAGGTTTCTTAATTTGGGTAGAGACATTAAAATGTAATCAAAATAATTTAGGGATAAGTACTTATACCTGAAGAATGAATATTTGTTTTCCAACTGAGGTCATTTATGATTATAGTGAGAATGAATTTATATGGCAATAGAGAATGAAATTTCAGTTAAATTTACTTATGTATGAAATGAAAATAGATAATATATATGTATAAGTCACCTATACTTTACATTTTGTAATTTTAAGTTTTAAATGTGATTGATAAAAAATCGGACAGGACGGTTCGGGACCCCGAAGGCTTTTGATTTTGGATAGATACAAATTCATTCTTAATTCAATTGGGATAAGTACCTAAATATATTATTCACAAGTTGTGATCCACAACTATACTATATTAATTTTGTATAAGGATTTCAGATATCCTTTACCAAGGGGATATTAATCCTTCTTCCTATATTTAATTTAACGCATCATGAATGTATTGTATATCACAGATTTGACGAGGGTTATTGAATGTTTCTGTGAAATACTATATAATACGGGAAGGACGTTACAAGTTGCTACAACATTGCCATTTAGTTTGCTATTACAATATTAATTTTCTTAATTACAATTAAGTTTGAATAAAAGTTTTTAAATACTGTTTTTGAGCTTAAATATTATTTTGAATAGTTTTCAATCAAAATATTAGAATACGTATTCTGAATATACTTAGGTACTGATGTAGGTGTATTTTTATTGGCATAAAAATAATTTTTTTGGTACATAAATAACAATTTAATGTATTTGTTATAGAAATATATTATTTATGATGAATAAATACCTAAATATTTTGAATTAATATATAGATAAGAACTAATTCAAAAGTAATTAACTAAACATAATATTGGTGGTTAGGCAGATTACAAGTTATAATAATATTATACAGACGGTAAAGTTTACCATTAGTGAGAAACGGAAAGGTAAGGTGGGCTAGACATTTTTACAGGGACTCGTGCTATTAAGAAGCATCGCTAAAAAAAAAAAATAATCATAACATAGAATAATATGCAGTTAGAAACGTAGTTATAATTTGCTAAAAAATCAATTAGTAGTTGATGAGCATAAAGAACTAATTTTCCAGGACCTCGCAAAATTTGGCACCACTTCTGTCTATGATTAGCGTAATCTATTATTTTAATTATTATGTAAATTAGCAAAAAGTGAATTACGTATTATCATGTATAACAAACACCAATAAATAATAATAAGTACATAATATGTACCAATAGTGTCATTTAACGTTTAGTTTCAAACTATTTAAAAAAATTGATTTTATAATTAGGAAATGAACCATATATAGATCTAATGAGTTATACCATTAATTGTATAATATACAATATAATCAATTATAATAATTTATATAGGTATTAAGTTTTTAAAAAATTTGTATAATTACAATATAAAGAGATGTTTTTATAAATTTTCATTTATTATTCCAATCTAAATAATATAAAAGTCTTAGATACAGAGTACCTATTTTATAGGGAACTTTTTATGAATTAAAAATAATTTGAATATATTTTAAATATAAAAATACATATTCCGAATATATATTTTTATTCTTAATACCTTTTAATCCATTAATTCGAATGAGTATTTCAAATACAAAATTAAAGTTTCTTTACAAGTCTGTTGAATGAAGGTGCGTTTAAACTATAGCATTCAAATGCTATAGTGCTATAATACTGTAGGTATTACTGTAAGTGCTATAATGCTATTATACATTCAAATTAGAGCGTTCCAGCCGAAGCTAAAATTTTAGCGCAATACCTACAGTATATTTTCGCTACATGCACTATTATTTCGCTCACCAATACGGTAAAATGGTTTTATAAACTTGATATTGAATTCAATTAACGATTGTCGATTATATATATATATATATATAAGTATATAAGTGATAGATATTGTGAAGTATTATTAGTAGGTACTGTTCTCTTATCTGATAGATAAATGTTCTAAAATAATATTATTATATGTATTAAGTAAATTCATCGTATTGATAATATTCGTCACAGTTGGTCCGTTGAAAGATTGTAAGGTGTTTCTTTTATTTATTTTAATTTATTTTCATTTTTTATTTTTTATTTTTACTTGTATTTAAAAAAGCAATAATATATAAAAATGACAAACTATAATATAAAAACCAATGGTAAAAAATTATTTTCTGTAGTAAGGGAATATCCCATTTTATATAATATGACCCCATCCTGAATTTAAGGAAATTAAAAAATAAAAATAAATATTAATAATATAATAAGATATAGGTTTACTGCTTAACTACCGTCTTATTTTCGCTGTCATTAGTAAGGTCAAACATTATTTTATTCCGCTCCATTACCGCAGAAAATTCGCTGCTATTATTACTGCTGCTGTTGCTCTGTTTAAGCGCACCTTATATAATATGTAACAATAAAATTTCACTAACTTCGCCACCGTATGCCTATCTATGTAAATACGTTGAGAGGGAGCACGGTTATATAGATAGGTTTGACAACTCGAGATCCATGGGGCCAGTTGTACTGTGCTCGGTTAAACTATGATTAAGTCTTAATGAACGATTAAGACATTTGGGTCGCTGTACAGCGCTTGTTAACTGCTTAATCACCGATTAAAGATTGGTTGAGTTAATCGACCAAATATGGTCGATTATACTGTGATTACTACTAACCAGCGATTACCTATATCATTGTCAATTATTGTTATCAGCTATGATTTCTGAGTGGATTATCTTATATTGTGTTTAAATAAAATTGTTTTTTGTTTAATTTCGAATTTCGCAAAAATTTACAATTTACCACTATTTTATTGAAGAATGTTAATTTTTATTTGAATTGTATTTGTTAAACTGAATACTATTTGTCATAAATATGTATAACGATAATTCTATTGAAGATGATACTATTTTTAATGATGAGGAATTTGAACATTTAGCCATAATGATTGCTTTTCCTAGGCAACAAAAAATTTTCAGACCTCGTATAGATCATTTTAATTGGTGGAAAGATGATGAGTTCTTCAACAGATTTCTATTATCTAAAAATAGTGTTCGATTCATTGTCGATTTAATGGGTGACCAGATGCGTTCCCGTACTGATTGGTAAGTTTTCCCTTTTTTTTTTTTTTTAATAGTGTATTACTTATATAAATAATTATTGTTTAAATATTAAGATTATTAATGATTCCTTGGTACTTTTTTACTAACGTAATTAGTTACCTAATCAGATTCAGTTGCTATGAAATTTACTGCTCTATTTTTCTTTACCGGGTTCATAATTATTAATTAATAAAATAATTATAAATATGTGATGAGTAGAAAAATAAAAAACCATTCAAATTCAAATTCCAAACAACAATAATGAAAAAATAATTGATAAAACTGATTGATTAAACAATTTTCGCATAAATTAGTACCAACTGTAAAATAAAAGCAATAAAAATATTGTAAAATACATCATATTATGTTGATTAACTAATCACGGTTTAACCGTTCACTGTACAACACCCATGATAATAATCGACGATTAACATTTTATCGTTGATTAGCTAATCACTGCTTAACCACGCGACTGTACAACTGGCCCATAGAGTAATACTATTATGATTATTATTATTCCATTGTTGGTATGTGATACGTAAAAATGTATAATTGGTTCGCTAGAGAGCTCCCGTCAGCTGCCAAGAGTTCGGTAATCATTAACGACACACATTGATACGTGTAATTGTAATATAAGTTGCTAAACCTATCCATATGACCGTGAGAGGGTGACATAAAGTTAGACATAGTCAGTGAAATTGTATCGTTTAGAGGACGTCCCAATCGTATTCGCTGTCTCCGTCTACCGAATGGGCAATATACCAAAATTATAATACGCAAAACAATAAATGTGGTGTCTTAATGTAATTTTTCTGTATTGCCTATTAGATGGACGGAGGCAACAAATGCGGGTGCGACGTCCTCTTAAGGAGCGTATACATCTGAGCAAATTCAAGCCGAGCATTGGGGCACACCACAAGCCACTCGAAAAAATTTGGCTCAAGCTTGATGTGAGAACACGTCATGCACGGCTCGAATATGCTCAGATATGTACCTACGCTCCTTTATAAGTAAATTTACTTTGTAAGTACTTATTATACCAAAATTAATGTTATGACCTATGAAAACATTTTGAGTGAATTGTATCGATATAATTATTAAAATAAATATAGTTTTTAATACATAAGGCAATATACAGAGTGTATAAAGAATATGTAATGGTAACATAAATAATTTAGAGAGAAATATTGAATTTAATCTGTGATTTTTCATTGGATAGAGGAGAATATATTTTGTGCGTAGTAAAATAAAACTTTTTTATAGTAGGGATCCCTATTTTTGACACAATATTCAAGTAGGTTACATTGTTATTAAAAATAAGTAAATAAATACCGTAAGTTCGATATAGACAAAATTAAAGGATGACCAGACAATGAATACAGAAAAGAATTTAAAAGACAAGGTGAATAACAACATAAGCCTAGAATATCAAGAACACTGGACAGAATTAGAAAAAACATTAAAAGAGGTAATAGAAGAAAAAATTGGTATGATAAGTAACAAAAAGACCAAACAATGGTTCAACGAAAGCTGCAAAAAAGCAGTACAAGAAAGAGATAAAACAAAATCCTTAGTTACTGTGGAAAGTAGTGAGGAAAATAAAAGAAGATTAGCCCAAAAACATTGAGAGATGAGAACAGTAATAGGAAGAGAAAAAACAATGTGGGAAAAACTATGGATAGACATGATGAACGAAGCATATAAAGACTGGAGAATGTTTTTCAGGAAATAATGAAAAATAAGAATTCGAGAATTCAAGAATTAATAACTAAAAAACAGTTCATTGCTAAAGAGACACCACGGAAAAAAGAAACTGAAGAAGCAATAAAAATTCTAAAGAATAACAAATCCGCAGATGAGGACATGATAGAAGCCGAACTACTATAAAAGGGAGGGGAACCGATCACAAATGATATATGGGAATTAATTAAGAAAATATGGCAACAAGAAAAAATACCAAAAAAAATTAAAGATAACAGTTCAAGCAATCGTCTAAAAAGGTTAAAATCTAACATGTGTTAATATATTTTATATTTGTATAATGTTTGGTTAAATTAATTAAAATATATAGTTTAAATATTTTATTAAATCGATAGAAATAATTCCAAACAATCATAAGGTTAAAAATAGTCATACATTCGCTTTTTCATTAGAAATTTGAATGCCTGAATCCTTCACCCGTCTAGTTACTGCACGTTTTTATAATATTATTAAATATTAATTATGGTTGAAGTGTTTAGATGGTTAATTGTACAAAATAAATTTAAGACCGATTTATTTGTTTTATTACTATAATATATTTATATATTGAATGATTTTCAAATATCGGACAACATTAGGTAGGTGCCTATATAAAAAATTCAAAGGTTTATCATTTTTAGATTCTGAGTGTAGCGAGGGAGCTAGTGGTTTTACAATGATGTTTATTTTTTTTTTTCTGTAAAAACTTTTTTTACCAAAAAGAGTGCTCCGATTTTTACAAGTTTACTTGGTTTCCGGTAGCAAATTACATCTAGTTGGTACATTGAAGAGCTAATTTTTCGATATTATCAATAATTTTTTAACGCGTAAGGTAAAACTACGAAAAAATAAGGAAAAAACGGCAAATATACGATTTTGCCAAATCGAGATTTTTCATTTCTTCGTAATTTCGAAAAAAATGACTTGAAAATCTTAAAATTTACATCGAATATTTAATTTTTAACGTGCAATAGGTTCACTGACTATTCAAGATCTCAAGGTTTCAACAGAAACCTTGATTCTCACTGTTCAACTGAAGCATATCCCTCAGAGCTAATGCGTGGTCCAGCCGTCACATTTTGTTCGCCGCTTTCCGGCGTTCATACTTGTCGTTTGTTTTTTGCACTGTTATTTTTTCTGTTTTGATATGTTTTCATCTGCGCACTGTTGGGGCGACCGAAAGCGGAATTCGTTTGTACATCTGGTAAGTTTCGTTCGGATATTCATCATTGTATATTATTAATTTGCGTTCCCAATATTTAGCGTGAGATTTTTCGTTCGTTTCGTGCCGCTGGCTAATTTTCATTCGGGTTGTTGACGCCATTTTGGTTGATTGATTTAGTTATTGTTGTTCATGGCGGGCGTTCGTCTTCAGGGAGCTGCTGTTTGGTAATCGTTACGTCGTCGGGTTCACTTGTCTCCCCCAACGTGTATACCCTTTGTATAATTACAGTTCCCGAGACGGTCACTTGGGTTGAACCAAGTTACCAAAAACAGCCTCTAAGGTAAAATATTATGGTCGACGGGCCATTATTGTTATATCATTAATATTATTTTAATATAAATTCATTTTTTTCATCTTAAATTGCATATATTTTTATTTGTATGTATTTTGATATGTACTCGTAAAGCTTATGATTTGTAATAAAAAACACAAATAACATTTACCCAGGCCGTATATTTATTACTAATTACAAACAATAAATTCAATAGTCACGGGTGGAGTTCTCGTCCGTTTAACGGTCGACCGTCGTAACGTGACAACACGCATAAAATACATAGCAAAAATAAATATAGGTACACTTATACTAGTATTATGAAAAAACTATTTAACTAATTTCTTTGAGATCTATATTAAAATAGCAATAAATTTTTGATGTAGTATAAAATCAAGGATTGGTCATACAAGGTCATACAAATTACGTACAAAATAATCGCGACAAAAAAAAAATACATTTTTGGGTCATTTCTTTTTATTTGTTCATTTTATTCGGTGAAAGTTTTCAGATAGTTTAAGTTTCCATATATAAAAAGTTTAAAGTTTCCATTAAGTTTCCATATATCATATATTGCATCATATTAAATATTAAATAAATAACCACAGTGGACATTATAATGTATAATTAAAAACATTATTATAAAAATATTCAATTATACAATGTAAAAAAATTACCAATTTACCGAATTTTACTGATAAATTTACCGGTAAATTCCACATCTCTATGCAATATATAATATACACTTATATAAACTCGTATACACAGTTTAATTACCTATTTGAGATTCAGAGCGATAATCTATAGATTTTATAATGATGTTAATTTTTTTAGATTCTGAGCGGAGCGAGGACACTATTGATTTTACAATAATGTTTATTTAATTTAATTTTTTTATTTCTTTGTGAGTAACTTTTCAATCAGTAGGAGTTGAGGTGTGTGTATGCTAACGAAAATTGATTCTTAATGGTATTTATTATACCTATTTTTTTCAAGGGGAAAGTAAGCAAGTTGTTTTCAATTTTTATTCAACGTCAAAAAAAATTATAAAATAAAATATACTATTAATACAATTTATCATATTGCATTTAAAGGAAAATTAAATTTCCGGACGAGGCCGCTAATATATTATATTTATATTTCATAATACATTTCAAAAAGAGCTTTTTTGATAGAAAATTAATTCTATAGTTGTTTTTTTTTTATAATTTTTTCAAAACAAAGATTTATCATCATTACTTTAAAATCTAAAATATTAATATTATATTATCCTGTACGAGACGACAAAAGGGAGGATTGACCAACCTCCTCCAATTATCAAACGGGTGAAGTGCATCCCTGGATTTTTATATTTATTTATCATAAAATTATATTTCTAAGTTTAAGTGCAACACCAGCCGGGGGCAACTCCTTGTAAGTGCAACTCCTTTTATTTGAGACTATTTGAAAGTTCAACACCTTATGTGTGGGGAACCTTGAATTTGAAACTCCAATTGAGTGTAACACGTTGTAAGTTGAGCTCATATTTTAAGTACAATACCTCATTAGTAGAATTACTTTTGCAATTCGTATACATCGGTTTATGTTCTATATCCTAGATAATATTAATGTTAGACTCCTCTTCTATTACCTACCTAACTAGGGAACATTATTTGCACCATACGAGACTCGCCCACATTAGTCTCTTTTTAGTAATCTTCCTTACGATACCGGGCCCCTGAAACTGCATTTGAAGTTTAAGATTAGGTATATTATTTTCTCCATTCATTTGTTTTCGACTATCGAAGACCGGTCCATATATTTTTCTTAGTACCTCCTCTCAAATACCCTTAACCTCAGTTCTTCAGCTTTTCTCAGTGCTCATGTCTCACCACCGGATGAGCAATAGGTCGTAATAGTGTCATGTACATTCTAATTTTTAAGTTTTGCGAGAGGGGATGCGAAAAATGCCAAGTCAAAACGAACTGCTGAGATATATCGGTGTAGTGTGATTTTCTCCTTGAGCAAAAGTCCTTCGGTGCTTGTTTCGTCGCGATCGATTGAGGCCATACTATAATGGCCACAAATCACACTCATATTTATCCGACTGCGTTTGCGGTGTATCTCGGGTGAGAGGCCGTGTGAGTAACTACGTAAAAACTAGAATGTGTGGGCATCGGGATTGCGCATGCCGAGCTCGTATGATCTTTTTGGAATCTGTCGCATAAGAGACGGTTCGCTGTTAATTATAGGGGCGCACATTGGACACTAAGTTTTTACCTCGATAGAGCGCGCTGAGATCGTCGTCCGATGAACTAGACGTGTAGACGGATGTGTACGGGTGTGCGCAGCGACCGGTGTTGCTGGTGTTGTACAATCGAAATATCGTTATTTTTTTACGATGGCGCACATCCTACTTACCTTCCCGGAATCGGCATATTGGGTAAGTATAATTCTTGTCGGTGTTCTTGTATGACGTGTGATGGTGCCGTAAAATATTTTATGCGTTCTGTATTGTGTCTGATTAAAACGTAGAGAATATGTAAATGTCATACTTTATGCAATCGACGCGTATAGTATTTTATTTATTTATTTATTTTACATTTGTTACAGGCAAAGCCCAAGGTACAGATAATATTAAAATAACATTACATAATATATTTATTTACAAAGATAAAAATAGATAAAAATAGATGTGACAGAATTAATGATTACGTTTGAAAGGCATTCGCTAAGCGCATCATCCGATGAATGGGTTGGTTACGTCCGTAATTGGTGTGGTGGAAG
>JAIPRL010010823.1:0-14681 GCA_025469235.1 Pemphigus obesinymphae
TAAATAGTTTCCTACCTATACTACAGATTTCAAAAACAGATCAATCGTTTAGAATTTTTTACTATAGTTGCAGAATAGGAAATATTAATCGTCTATTTATTAAATAAATATCGGGTCCGTAGATTTAATAATAAATAATATTATTCAAATATAAGCAAGGGGGCCAAAATTAGCCAAGGGCCCAGTCCGTGATCGCGGATTAGCGGTCCGGGCCAGTCCGACCCTGATCTGGGGGCTAGGATAAATATCCTAGTATTAAGTCTTCTTGGTAATAACTAATAATATTCTTGGATATATTAACTATGGAGGTTTTATATCAAAAATAACAACTAATATTGCAACTGAAAACAATTTTCGATGGGGATGGATTTAAAACTTTTTAATTAACAATTAAATTTTTTTGTATTTATATTTATTGCTAAAAGTTTATTTACTTTTGTAAACATTTTGGGATTGGACCGGTCTCCTCGACCTCCTCTATCAATTACGGATTTGAAAATAACCTGTTTATCGCATTTTCGTTTTATCTATGGGTTATGCGTATATTGTTATTAAAAAAGTGAACATAATAATCAATTCCATTGAAGATATTATCACCACAGAATTAACTGTTAAAATACGCGACTAATCAGAATGAGTTACTTCCGTAATTTCATTGGTCTCGTCGTAATCGACGAAATGTCATCATTTACAATGATTATATTGCATCAGTAATATACATTGTACTATTGTTCGAATCGATTGGAAGCCAGAACTATAAAGAGGGAACTGATAAGTATGTTTAAATGAGATTTATTGTAGTTTTACAATAGAGTTGTGAAATCCTGAAGTAATATTATCATAAGGTATAAAGGTTGTGGGCGACACATCTGGATGTATTTGAGGAAACATAAATATTTATATTCTCTAAGGTATAAGAACTTTTATTAGGTACATTTAAAAAAAAAACATTTTTTTTTTTTTTTTTTATTATTAAACAATATATATAGGATATATAGTATATACAGTAGATATAGTAACATAAAAAAAAAAATATGTTTCAGAATTAAGCCTTTTAAATATGTACATTGTTTATTTTTCATTAAATCAACAAATTCATATTCAATAGTTATTAGGTATTTTAATACTTAAAATATAAAAACAAAACAAAATTAATTAAGTAGGTAGGTAACTACACGAATATAATATATATATATATATATATGTGTGTGTGTGTGTATGTGTGTTTATAATAGTAATATAATTAGGTAAGTACCTACATAAAGTTTATTTTAGATTATTTCAAATGACTGGTATATTAAGATTTTTTTTTTTTGAATATTATATTCCTAGGTAAGAAGTTATATATTATTAAGCATGAATAAAGAAATATAATTATTTTCATTGAAGGTAATATTTTATTGAATATTTTAGTACTGAGTAAACAAAGACAATTTTTTAATCAATACTATATACTATATATAATGTACTACCTACGTAGGCACTGTAATATTATTTATTAGTCGATTAAATATTTTCTTTCTCTCAAGATAAAACTTTTAATACAAAAAAATCAATGTAAATTTATATTTTAAGAAATCATTTACTGGGATTTTTTAATTATCATCCATAATCCATGTATAAAAATATGGTGTATGCATATAGAATGTTGATAGTTGGTTGCAATTTCTTTCATTTTTTTAAAATTATTTTGATGAATGTTTAAAAAATGGGGAAGTAAATTATTGTACATTATACCATGTATATTCCACCGATTTTTAGTGTTCAAAGAACATATTATCTAGTGTTATGTAAATTCCACCGTTATTTATAATATTTAATAATAAAAATCATCTAGCGTTATCCAGTGAATATACCACGAGAAGATGATTCTTACTGTGTTCCAAAAGTGCGTTTTTGTTATCTTAATAAATTTATTTGAAACTCTGGTCAGGTGACCAAATAATCAATTTTGATTAAATCAGAGTACATACATATATACTTATGCCTTATATATTATATTAATATATAATTAATAATATTAATATGTTATTATTATTATAGAATTTAGAAGTAGTAGTGGTAGTAGTAGTAGTAGTTGTTGTTGTAGTAGTAGTAATAATAGTAAAAGCCTTATAGACTAAAGAACTAAAAATATTTAAAGTTATTATTTCCGTAAAAATATATTTAAAATAATAATAGGTATTTTACTATTATAAAATTCAGATACTAACAAATTAATAAATTTGAAATTTTAACAATAAATTAATGTACCTATAATCGTATCTAAAACTATTTGATTATTAAATTTTGTCTTTGTACCTATGCCTATATGAATCGACTTTTGAGTGTTTGAGTTTAAAATTAAAGTGGTGATTTTAGGAAATCATTATGGTAAAATATATTACTTCTGTGTCTACGTAACAGTGATTACATATATACATTTTATTACGGTTATTAAATTATATATATATTTTATTACTAGTATCAATGTATATATTATAACAACATAATTTTGATGGAGTCTGAAAAGAATAATAATATGTAGATAATGAAGCAAATTCGAGTGGCTTGAAAGATCACTTTTAATGATTTTCAAACTACACGTAAGATGTATTAGTAATAAAAGCCATGAGTATATAATTTAAATAAATTAATCAATATCTGTATATTATTAAAACTGTTGTGAAAAGAACGACGAACGTGTGTCTAAACTCTAAAGCCTACATTCAGAGCGCGTAAGAGTCAAGTTGACGGGATTAAAAAGGCAATAATATAATACAAAAGTCTATTGATTTTTACTCAGAAACATATTTGGTTTAAGTACTCAGGCTATGCGAATTGGATTTAAACGCATTTTTTATGAAAACTTGGGTCGTCGTTTTTATATATAAAACCTATTTTGATTTATCCAGAGAAAATAACATTTTATATATACATATTTTACACCCGTTATTTCAAAATCATTTTAATGGAAAAAAAACCGTAATGCAATTCATAAAAAGTTCAACATAATGTACTCACTATTCACATTTCCAAATAAATAAAACTATAATGTATAGTGAAGTATGTCAAAACTTTTTAAGTCTTAAAAAATATACTTTTTAATTATACAGTGTCTCTCTAAATTTGAAGGTTAATATAAATAATATCATATAGGTACAAGCTACCCGCGGTTAAAATACATATAATATAGATTTATTGTACATTTTAGAAATAACTTAACTTATGTCACTCAAATGGTGTTTAGCATTTTTTAATATTTTTAAATTTCTAATAACTTATTATTGATTTAGAATATTTTGATTTACTGTTACTCATTCAATAATGATGTGAATTAGACGTTAGTTCATTTTAATTTGAAAATATAGCCAAAAAAAATCTTAATAATTCAGTATACAAAAAAAGAGTACTTTTTTGAAAATAATATTTTATATGGGTTAAACTAAACTGCCATAATGAGCAAAAAAAAAAAAAAAACTGAGCATATAGAGGATGAAAGTACTTTGGTCGATGGGTAGGATATTTTAAATAGGTATGAAACTAATGATGAATCATTTCTTTCAATAAAATGATTCTGAGCACAGTTCCGGTGTAATATAAAGTAATATACATAATTTATTATTAATATATTAGTATATTATGTCAGAGGATAAACAAATATGGTGGTGGGTAGATGAAGTTCAGGGAGATAATATCAAAGAAAAAACACAGTTTAAGAATTGGCGGAAACCCAGGAAATTAGATATAATATAAAAATGTATATAAATTAACAAAAAATTCCTTGGATATAGTATAGCTAAATTGGAGAAATATGATAAGTTGTATAAAGAGATTAAGAATTAAAGAAGGGGTTAAGAAATTTACAAGTTGATTGAAGGAAAAAAATAAAATGATCCGTCTCGGGATTACAGCTAGATGTGGAAAACCAATGTATATTTATTGTTGAGATGTGCGTTTGTTCTCACATATAAATTATATTATAGAAAAGTTATGATGTTGAAAGTAAAATATAGATTTACATTTTTGAAAAATATAATAAATTTACATTGTAATTTAAAAATGAATATTTATATCCACAATATTAAATTAAATACAAATTATTATTGTAAATAGTAAACTTAACAGGTACCTATTTTTTAAAAACGCTCATAATATTATAATAATAGATACATAGTTATAACTAGGTAAGTTTGTATAGGTACGTACTTATTTTGTCCGGTAAAATATTAAATCATTCGTTAATGAACGTTAGTTTGAGACTTAAGTTTAGCGAAAACATTAGAAAAAAATAATAAGTACTTAGCTTTAAAAATACAACACTTTTTAGGTTATAGCGAACAATGTACACAAATTGGATCTAACGTTTACAGTAAAATAATTCTAAGTAAAATTCGGATTCGAATTGATTTTTATTATTTCAAAATGCCCGTTATTTTTTTTACTATCCACAAAAAAACCACACAAACAATTCGGCTGAGAATTTTATTTTATACCTATAGGTAATTACAATATTTACTCATTTAAAATTTACTAGGATTTCGACTAATCCTAAACGTTGTTGAATTTCATCTAAAACAATACAAAGTTATGCAGTGTATTTTTTTCCATTGCCCACTTTTGTTTCGGCAGAATAGGTTATAATATTATGTAAGTACCTACCGTCATGTTTTGCGCTACCAAACTACCGTTTGTGTTTGTAGAGGCGGCGACAAGATATGCCGGTACGACCAGTCGAAGGGACGTGACGCCTCGTTCAAGCGCCATAACAGACGTGTTCGCAATGCAACCAAAGTAGTTGCTTAGGGCCCCCGCGGACACGGTCTCCTGCTTGGCGAAAAATGTTAAATTAAAATATTCTGTTATAATTTGTAATTTAAAAATTAAAATTGACCCATATGGGTAATCTACTACATTATTGAAATCTAATAAACAACAATATTTATAACGAGGGGTAAACCACTAATATAAATTTTGTACACCAGATTACTGATTATCAAAGATTATATCAGTGATTATCAATAATTATCATGATTATCGTGAGATTACTATGATTATCAATTATAGTTAAATTATGAAAAATGCGTAATAATTAATAATATTGTAGGTACATAATTGTCAATTGCCTTTATTTTAGGTAACTTTTCTTCAAATATTATTTTGAAATTGCAAGTACTTTTAATCAAATTTATTCCAAATAGTTTAAAAAAAATGTTTTTAACTATATCTTAAACACTCGAGCAATTACTTATTATTTTTCTATATTATTATAATATCTATAATATAGTTATTTTAATGTTAAAAAATTTCAGTTTCTAGTATTTGTATTCGAATATCTTTGAAGAAAATTAAAGTGCTTTTTAATACAATTTATTAAAACTCCAAAACTTCTAAAACTTTAGAACATAAATACCTATGTATTTGATTACATTTTAAAAATGTTCTTAAAATAAAAGGATTGCCTAATCAATTATACATAGGTATATAATATATTTAACACATTACATATTTACACCTATTGTGTATATATGTTTAATAGATAGAGAACAACAACCTATGATGCTTAAAATAGTTTAAAATAAAATTTTAATAGACTTTTTATTTATTTTATAAACAAATGGTAAATAAATAACATAATAGCATTTGCTATTATGTTATTTATAATATGTTATACATAATTATGCTCTAAAACAAAAAAAAAGTTATGAAATTAATAAAACAATAAATTTAGATAATATCTCGGATGACATTTTAATCTAATTTATAATATTTAATAAATAGGCATTTAAATAATTTATTCTTCAAATAAAAAAATATTATCATTGTGTAAAAAATGTATCTCAAAATACTTTTACAGTATTTTACAAATTATTTAAATTCAGTCTCAAATGTTTGTTATCCTAATAGTACCTATGTCAGTTTAATTAGAATTAAATAACTAAACAATTAATATAATTTTGGAACTTTGGTAATAAAGAAGTTTTATTTATCAGTGGTTATCCGAGATTATCAGTGAATATCAATGATTTTCGTATGATTATCATGATTATCAAAATTGTGTACACTGATTATCATAGTGGTTTACCTCTCGATTTATAACTTAACAGTTAAAATTATTATTTTATATCGCAAATAATGAATGAAAATTGCCATAGGTATTTATTTTTATATCTAAACGTAGGTACTTCACAATGTATCAACGATTTTCTTGTCTAATACTTTAACACTATAATTTAAAATTAAATGTATATAGTGTCACGGACGTCGTGGTTAGGTACCTACTCCGAAATTGTTATTAAATTTTTACTATTCGATATCGAAAGAAGTAACAACTGAGTAAAGACACAATTTAATATAAACTGTACCGACCATAGAGTTTTTTTTTTCATATTTTTATTTTTAAACAATTTATAAGTAGGTATTTAAATAATTCATGTCTTTAAATTCATATAGCTGATATAACAGACATAACAAATGTAGGTGTGGCGTTTAATTTCAAAAACTATAATTTACTATTTAGGTACAAAAAAATAAATAAATAAAAAATGTATTCCTTTATAACCCATTAATAAATTATATTGATTATGCATAAAAGTGGTATCATACTATGCGATTTAAATGCATGATGGAAATCTAAATTTGAATTTCCGTCGTTTAGTACCTATAAGATTTCCTACCAGTACGCCACTAAAAAATCAACATGCGAAGTGCGAACGTATCCGATTGGCGATTACATACGAACGTATACGATTTTCAACTCGCCCATGCAATTATTATAATAGAATCCATTGATTCTATAATAAATCTAAATCTATTATAATATTATAAATTAATAAATATATATAATTGTACATGTATTAAAATCGGATAGTGTAAATCCACTGGACATATTATTCAATCGAAATGGACAGTTTTGAAATACTTTTTCTTAAGAATTTTGCATATTTATTATTTAGATACAGTGATAAATTTTTCCTGAAACCGGTAATAAATATTAAATTAAAATTAAAGGCAAGAAAAAATAATTTTTGACATACATAAATGCCTATTTTATTTATTTAAAACTAAAGTTGATAATCAATAGTGTTTTAATTGTTATTTGTCAATAATTGTATTAAATTTTTTTTTAAAAATACAAGATCGTAATACATTTTTTTATTATACTTATATATTTAGTAGCACATTTTTATTTCTTAGTTCTTAGTAATTCTATAGTGTTTGGGCAAAAAGGGATAAGTCCAAATATGATATTTTTTGGAAAATGAATATTAAATTTTAAACATATATTTTATTAAAAAAAGCCAATTTTTGTTTATTCTTTTTTACGCATACCTATCACGATATTATTTAATATTTAAGGTATTTCTACTCGCCTAACAAAACAAAGTTAAAAAAAAATTTAGGGCCCCGAAAAATGAATTTGCTTGGGACCCCGCAATTCGTAACGTCGACCCTGGTTCGTAAGGCTCACCATTAGATGTATTCCACATCAAAACCATCCAGAGATTTCAAAAATGATATAGTGTATAAAAGATGAAGATAAAAGACAAGTTAGTGATAAAGAGATGAAAAGAATATTGTATACATATTGTTCCATTTTAATCATTCGTTATTAGGAAAATGCTGGCTAATTTCCCGTACAATGTAAGCATTTATTTTACCGTAATATATTATATATACCTATATGTATTGTATCTAGGTATATATATATATAGGCACACTGTTTAAATGTTTTCGAAAATTAAAATTTAATCGCGTTTCGACTTTCGGACGTTGTTTTTCTATAATATACAAACGTTTCGAATTCACCGACTCGTATATAATAATATCCGATCGATACATTTATGCGAACGTCGTTATAATCACTTCAAAGCGAAATCCGTATACGTGTCTATACCGTTTCGGCGTGCGGATCGTTTGATACTCTTTATAACTCCGCATAGATAAAACATATGTGGATAATGTCATGTTGTAATAATAATAATAATAATAATAATAATAATTATTATCATTATAACAGACGTGTTCGCCTATCCGTGACAGCTTCTCTGCACACGCGTGAATGACGATAATGATAATAATCGAATTCGCACACCGTTCGCAAAACCATCGTGCTCATAAATAGCGCGACCAGCCTTTATATAACATAATAATAATAATAATAATAATAATAATATTGTACGGCCTTATACCTCCACTGTGTACAGATAAATCGGATACATATAATAATTCTGTATGTATTGGTAAATAGTTAGTACGTATAATATGCGTATACCTACACCGTACAGGTAGTATCTCAATAAACATAAATCTACTTCGTATATTATTATTATTATTATTGCATACGTTTGGGGACACGTTTGTCTATACGGTTTGGATATATATTATTACATAATAGAATATTATTATTATGGTTGTCCCCATACGTATAATAATAATAATAATAATAATAATACAACATTCTGACCGCGTCAAAGTCAATTTTCTGTCGACCGTACCGTATGCATTCCCTATACTATATACAACAGTCACAACACAAAGCTACACATACACTACATACCTACATATTATTATATATACATAATACGGTTAAGCACTTTATATATTTGCGTAGGTATACGCGGGCAGATATTGTTAGCTTATATACACGCACACACCGTTATGGGATAATCGATATTGTCTGTACGATATCAGCCAGCGAGAATGAATTATGGGTGAAAATATTGTTGAAAATTTTAAATATAAATATGGAAATGTCATCTTTGGCCGATAAATAATATTAACGTTCACGGTACCTACCTATCGGGTATATTATATTGTGTACACGCAGAGCTGTAGCAATAAGGGCTTGGCGAAACTGGCCCAGGCCAAGGGCGCAACAGAAAAGAAGGTGCGAAAATCAAAATTCAGTGTTATCAATAAGTATCTCTACATTTCTAAGATTAGGGGGCGAAAATCTCGTAAAACTAAGTTGATGACGTTCTTTTTTTGCTTATTAACTAGATTTTTAAGGAATGAGGACGCAATTCCAAAAAAATTGATGACTTTTTTTCCTTTTTTACCAATTTAGGGGCGGAAATTCGGTTCTTTGCCGAGAGCGCTATCGAATCTTATTGCTACGGCTCTGTGACTGCACGATAAAACAGTGTTTAAATAATCAACCTTCAAATTATATTATATGATTAACTATATAATATCACTCCTACGCGACTGGCCTTTTTCAGAGCTGAGTAATAAATGGCCACTAACTATATATATATATATATTATATATGGTTAGAAAGTTAAAACTAGGTGCTTAATCTGTTAATCGGTTAGTTGCAATTCATAATAACTTGCTAATTTAACGGGTTTTATTGAATACCTACGTGCAATTACTAAATCTACCGCGTTAAGAACAAAAAAATAACTGTAGGTAGGCAGTTATATTATTTTATTCAATTTTTTCCGTAAATAAAATAAATTATTTTATTTCTATTAGGTACTTAATACAAAATAAAGTAATATTTGCCTGCAATAAACAAAATCAATATTTTTTATATATAGGTACCTATTATAATATCCACCTTTAGACTTCGATTGTATTAAATTAACATTGTGTATATTAAATTATATTTTAAATTTATTAAATTCAACAAGTTGGAAATTATTTAGTAAAAAAAAAATTTAAATAATACATTCATAATTTTTCAATTTTTAGAGATATTATGGTACATATTTATCAATCATTTCCCACGTTAACATCTTTAACAATAAAATACCTATATGGCTATATATATATATATAGGTACCTATGAATAACTTATTTGTAGGGTTACAAATATAAATACCACGGGCTTGGGAAAACAATTTGTTACTCGTTAAACAAATCATATTGTTAATGATCCTTTAATAAAAATGCATAGATAGTACAACACATTTGGACCATAAAAAACCATTTTTATGTTTCTATATTAAGTTTAGATCCTTATTATTGAGTTCGTTCATCCGTCCATTCTTACAATTTACTACGAAGCAAATGTTGATTTGACAATCATTTGTCGATACATAATCGATTATTCATACCTACTTTCTTACATATCATATAAAAACCTGAAACGCTCGAAAAGTATATTTATCCAAATTTATTATAA
Organism: Pemphigus obesinymphae; assembly: GCA_025469235.1. Taxonomy (NCBI): domain Eukaryota; kingdom Metazoa; phylum Arthropoda; class Insecta; order Hemiptera; family Aphididae; genus Pemphigus; species Pemphigus obesinymphae. Next base: position 10,112 of record JAIPRL010010823.1, read on the forward strand.
AATCTATAATAGTTTTCACATAAAAATGTATTATAGGTAGTTAACCTATTATACGTTATAATATAATATTTAATTAATAATTAATTGGAGAATTACGTAAATCATTATTTAATTAATTGCTGAATTTGTAAATTTTTATTAAAAATATCTTTCATTGAATAAATAGTATTATATATTACGTTTTAGTTTCTAAAAATATTTAAAAATGATGTGGAGTCCAAATTATAACAATAATGCATCATAATACTGGTCCATAATAGGATAATAGATTAGATTAAACTAGTAGACCATACTTGTTTAAACCAACTGACTACAGATTAATCAAACTGAAATATTATATAATATTTACATAAGTGTATTGAATTTACTGGACCAGATCAAATATTAGACTAATAAATACTATAAAAATAACTATATTATTTTAAGTTGGTATCATATATATATAGGATATTTTATTACAAAATCAATATACCTAATTACTGATATTAATAGATAAAATTTAAAAATTATTATATAAGTTGTATTTTTAGTGTTATTTTTGATTACTATATATTAATCGTACCTATATATTTTAATTGACCAAGAGAAAATAATCGCCGTGATCATGTATCTTCTGAAGATAACTAACTTCTGAAAAGTTCACTGTTCAGATAGTTAACTAATTGAGTAGGTACCTATACAAAATCGCTGTTTGTTTATTAAAATAATGTTTTTAATTTAAAGAATACAAGCATGTACTTAGTAAATGTAATGAAAGTTGAAATACAAAAGCAACAAAACAATTAAATTTTAAGAAAGACGGTTTTATGTGTTTAAATTTAAAAAGAAGATTATTTCTGTAAACAACTTTTTGAATGGAGTAAATCATTAATTTACTATTTCCGGAACAAACGTATCGTCAGAGAGAATTATCAATAAGCGTACTTTTCTATGTGCATATATTTCACATGGATGTTATTTATAGGTTACCATAAATATAAAGAAAAATGGTATCATATATTCTTATTATACGAAAATGTTATATAAAATAAACTAAAATTATTAGTAAAATTTACATTTATAAATTCCCTTTTGGGAAGAATTTCGGAGGTTAATCTATGTACGATTCAGCACCAACGATGTGATTATCGCCTACCCCCACGAATTAGATATCTAAAATATTGTCAGACAAAAAAGTTTTTCCTTCCAATAACAATGTTTTTCAATAACTGAAATTCAATAAAAAAAAAATGTATATATATATATATATATATACGAGTATATACATGATAAAAAGTAAGGTCTTTCATTTGGTTTTCAAAATAGTTGACCCAACTGACGTCAACTTTCCAAAAACCATTCTCGTAAAAGGTCGTTTAAAAATATAAATCTTCCGAATAATTTCAATACTTATAAAACACTTTCATGTAATATATTTTTTCTCTATTTTGAATATATATATGCGACAATTTCTGTAACATTAAATTTTAATCATATAAGCTCTGAAGGTCGACCGACCCTAATATTCTATATAGGAAGACCCGCAACGCATATAATATAATTTTATATGAACCACATGTACAGCAGGTATATATAATATAATATTATGTGATGTTCCACAGAGCGGAAACGGGATACAAGTCCGTTGTCGGGCGTATGAAATAATATTACATACGATTATCATGACCCTCCTGGTTGGGGCAAGTCTTCTGTATTCAAAACCATATGTGTTATGCGATGAATATATTTTATACATTACTGCGCATATAATTGCAGTGGCCAGTGTCTATATTGTTTTGGACGATCGCTATATTCACAAATTTAAGTTTAGTTTTACGTTAATTATCCTCATTATTTATATATGATGACTAAGAGGATGCTGCCGATCGATTCGTGTAATTGAGCAGACATAAACTATACCCAACGATGGAATTAAATTGTAAATTATTGCGTCCATGTTTAAGTAAAAGAATATTATTTTTGAAATTGCACCCTATAAAAACGTACAATATCGACTACCTAGCCCATTTTTGAGAGGTTCCATTGTATATGTTATAATTATAGGTATAGACAATTTTAAGGATACTTGAAAAAAAAAATTAAAATCAAACAATTAAAATATCTAAATATAAGTGATCCAAGTGTCAAAAGTTCTCAAATAAATTTTTTTTTACACCAAAATGATCTATCTGCCCACGCCTATAATGTGCAAAGAGATCAAACTCCAGAACCTACCTGTAAATCGTAGAAACAAATACCAATAGATGGAGCTGCTTGTATGTCAACGCAAGTCATTTGTTTTAATCATGAACTATAGAGATAAGGAGTTCGCACTCCCATTGACGCGCGCAAATAAGGTGTGTGATTTCACCAACAGGTCGCGCACCGTTCGAAGTTTATACTAAAATATCTATTATATAAATAGGATTTCTATTGTGAAAATACAAAATTTTCAATTTACAAAATACAAATTTATTAAAAAAAAATTCTTATATCTTGTGTAATATTATTATATATATTTATATTATATTGTAACAGTCCGAATAATACCCATAAGGTAGGTACCTATAACGTACGTTATAGGTACCATTTTTGATAGCGGTTTAATAAAGAACTAGAAGACATCGCTAAAACTAGAACGACATTAATATTTTCAAAACCAGACCTGTAACGCGATCTGGCGGACGAATTAAAGGATCACCAGTAGGCGATGCCACGCCGGCAATAGAGAGCGCGGATCACGAAATAAGATTAAGGAACCCAACTTTGATGACAAGCGGGGAGGGTTCGAGAAGGGACTAAGACACGAAAGAGTACATATTCTAAGAAAGGAAGACAACAAAAACAGTATATTAAAAGACCAAGAAGATTCGATAAAGACTGAAAGAAAAAACTCCTATAAGAATCAAGACATGCAAAAGTGGCCGAACTGTACCGAAATGACGGGGATAACCTGCAGATATACTGGCCGATCGGAAACCCTTCATCCCCCATTTCCAATATTTATTTTCACAATGCATGTTATCATTAATACTGTAGAGATTGTAAATTGAAAATCACCTACCCCTGTTATCCACTATCCAACCCAATCAGACCGGCTTGCTGGAAAATGTTGTTGTGAGACCAATCCAATAACTACCTACTCTCTTACATACTCTATGCTTCACTAACCGCTGCTTCTACGAGTAAAGTCAGATCCTCTCCTTAAGGTCAATAATTTTACGAGGTATACCTTCCTCCTCTCTTGAGCGACCTCTACTTATACGAGTTACGTCGCTCTTTTCCGCACTTCCTCTACCGGAAGCATCGCCACATCGAATCCAGTCAACCACCAATTCACCGGAGCCAGCCAAGCAAGCAGCCATTCCAAACCAGACCATGTTAACTTATACCTGTAAATTCGATGACACTGATATTATAGTAGTGAAGTAAATCAGTCGCTTCGCTAGTGTTCTATCTCATGGAATAATTTTTTTTATTCCATGAACGAAATTAAACGATCAAAACAAGGATTTGAATTTTATTACCTGACAAAAATGAAATGTTCACGTCGCATTTGATCAAATAGCCTTACGAGTTTTTTCTGTCTGCGATTTTTTTAATTTTCACCAAAATTTTCTTGCATTTTTAATTATATTTTGTTGCTACATCATTTGTCCACTATGTTATCCGTCAAGTGCTGTGTGCTTGGCTTCAAAAGCGGTAAATCGGTGAGAAAACATTCTTTTCCTATGAAAAATATGAATTCGCTGCCTGAATTTCAAGAACTGGGAACATGAAGTTGAAAAAATAATTTCCAAGCCGTATGTGATGAAGTCATACCTTATATATATACAAAACATTTTAATAGTTCTTGTTATAGTCCAGGAACTATTCGATTGAAGAAAAATTTAATGCCTACTTTAGCATTACCAAGTATGTATTATTTATGTTTATTATTTTTATTATTTAAGTTTACTATGTAGTATGTACCTATACTTAGATAATAACAATGCGTCAATAAAACATATACAAATTGTATATAGGTATAGGTGTATATTATGAAGTATATTATATTACATTATAAGTGTATATTACTATCATAATAGTATTATACGTATAGAAATAAGAGATATACTAGGATATGTTTTATACTAGGTAAACGTAAACCATATATGTTATCTCTGTCTAAGAAAAAATATCAATAAACAATAGGTACTCACTTGACAACACTGATGAGTTTTGTGTAATTGTTTAACTCGTATATACTTAAGTACATTATAATATATTGAAAAGTAATTTGTCGAATGTTTAATAATTTAAACTATTTTATTTCTAGTTATAATTTCACCTGAGATTCCATTAGATGGCCCTGAGCAACCACTGATAGACGAGGTAATCGAAATTGTAAATGTAATCATTGTGGATGAAACTAATGTCTGATAATGGTTAGCATATTAATTAAATTTGTTATTTAAATTTAAGTAACTAATATTATGTTGAACATACTTTTTAGATTCAAAATACAGTATACTGACCAATTCTGTAGCTACAGCAAAGTTTTGTCTTTTCATGGACAAGGTTTTTGATTTTGTCAATGCAAGTACAATCA